>JXOU01015609.1:594-12058 GCA_001014815.1 Chaoborus trivitattus | reverse complement strand
AATGTTTGTAAAAACCGGCATTGTTTTAGGTCTCCGTTCACCCCTCGTCTATAGATACCAAAATCTCGTTCACTAAATGTCCTTGTTAATACTAAAATTAAGTCTATAAAGATACTGTAATGTGCCAAAAAGTGACTTTAAATTTAAATAATACGCAAATCATCTTACAAATTGTTAAACTTAGGATTGAAAATTAATCAGAAGCTAAGAATTCTTATTATATTGATCATAAAAGTTGAGTCACCAAATAATATAATTATTAAATAACCAATTTATATGATATTTTTAAATATGTAACGTAAAAATCCTTGGCGCCAAACCCTAAATAACATTTAAACGGCATCTAAAAAACTATGAAACAAAAATTTGCATCTCAAACAAAGAACTATAAAAAATCCCCTTCTCAAAAATTATCTAAATTTTCAAAAAAAATCCCCACTTAAACAAACATGAAACATCATATACTTTCTAAAAAACATCCCAAATCTGATTAGTCAAATAGGTATTTGTTATCGAAAAAATATCTGAACATTCATTATGTTTGGAAGAAAAGGAAAGAAAAAATATCATCTCGGAAATTTAATTATTCACGACCAATGGCCAGTGGTTTAAGACAAACTATTAAACATTTATAGGTTTTTTGAATACGCAAAATACGCAGAAAATTCTAGGTATAAATAAACTAAACTATATTGTAAGCATCCATTCACTTTGTAATTATTAAACTGTGAACAATAAATAAAGTAATTTGTGAAATCCTGATTTTGTATAAAATCAAGCGTATCTTCTCTGAAACTCCAGGCTCAATCGTCAACCAACAACTACTCCAAGGACCTTGGACTTAGGGGTTAGGACATAAAACCAAAGAAGACACTACAANCCTGATTTTGTATAAAATCAAGCGTATCTTCTATGAAACTCCAGGCTTAATCGTCAACCAACANAAACCAAAGAAGACACTACAATACCAAAAAATCGTTCACTTAATGTCCCTTCCCTTGTTAGTACTAAAAAGTCTATTAGAAACCAAAAAATCATTCACTTAATCTTTCTCCCCTTGTTAGTACTAACAAGAAGAATCAAGAATGTCAATTTATGAAATAAAAATAAACAAAGAAACCACGATCAAAACATGGACCATGTTTTGCCTGATTTAAGCCTAGTAAAAGTTGAAGAAGAATTGATAATTGACGATCATACATTTGGTGAAGAATTTAAATCTGAGAATACAATTTATTTATTAACAAAAACAGATGATGATGATAAAGACTGTAAGTATTTTAAATGTATGCATATCTGCTAAAATTCATTAACATATTAAAAATGACATCTTTTTAGCTATAATTAGTAAACCAATTGAACAACAACAAAACCATAGGAAAAGAACTGCAATTAAGAATTTCAAAAGTTTATCAGTAAATAAAAAAAAATCCAACCCTCGAAAAACTGATACATCAGAATCAGACGATAAATTTATATGTGACTACTGCAATAAAAAAATAGTTGAAAAAAGGACTTTGACAGATCATTTATTATGGCACCTCAATCCGTATCTTTTTAAATGTGGCCACTGTTTGAAATATTTCAAGTCTGGCAATTCGCTTCGAGGTCATAAAGCAAGTTTACGACATTTAAATACAGTGAAACATCGACAAAAATCTGAATTAAATTTAACATGTAAATACTGTTCTAAAACATTTTGTGAACCTAATTTGTTAAGATCACACGAAGAATGGCATGAAAACCCAAATGCTTTTAAATGTGAAGAATGCAATTTCCCGTTCAAGTCTAAAAAATGGCTAGTTCAACATAGAAAAATACACCAAAATCCCGATCTTTATAAATGTAAGTATTGCGAAAATAGATTTGCCCAGAAAACGAACCTAAAACGACATGAAAAATCGCACTCGGGGAAAAAACATAAATGCCCAATTTGCCTTAAGTCATTTGTATATTTAGCGGGATTGGAAGAGCATATGTTTCAGCATTCAGAGCACGACAAGGAAAAAGTGACCTGTGAATTCTGTAAAGCAGTTTTTGCTAGCAGGCGAAATAAAAAAATTCATTCTAATAGTTGCAGTAAAAATATATGATTTATGATTTTTATTAAAAAATTAAATATTTTTTTAACCTTTTTCAAAGTGTTTTATTTATTTTCCAATTCCCTAAAGCCAGTTTTGGTGCTATGTCAAGGTGTCAGGAAAAGAGAAGTCACCAACTAGGAATGTTTATAGCTCTGAATGGAAAAACAAATTCTAATACCACTAAATAGTTCACAATTCAAAAACAATAAAAAATAGATTCATGTATGCATAAATATGAAAATCCAGGATGATAAAATAAATCAAAGAAAAGTTATAAAAAATACTACTATAAATTATTTGAAAATTAAAAAAAAAAACTAAATACAAATCCAAGAATGGAGTGTAAGCTTTTTGCCATGCATGTAATAATACTAGTTCCTTGAACAGTCGACAGATTTGAATTAAGTTGAACTTTTTTAATTTAATTTAAAATATTAATGCATTTTTTCCAGTCCAGTTCAGTTTAGTCTAGTTTTTGGTCAGTTTTTCTTAGTTTGTAAACCAAAATTTAAAAAAAAATTGGTTTTCACACAAAATCTGTTTTTAACCAACAATATATGTACAGTAGTGGCTCGCAATAAGGCAGAATTAAAAACTGCCTTAATGCGAAATGTCTCGCAATAAGGCAGTTTCAAAAACATAGTTTTATATCAAAATTTAAGGTAATCAAAAATAAGCTTGAACTTAATATGATACAGATCGTTACTTGCTTCGTATTTTAGGACCTTAAAAAATGTTTTTTCTAGCAACAAAATGATTCGAAAATAAAAATATCTGTTATTAAGGCATTTTACAATTTTACTTTGTAAATTTCTTTTGGTGATAGAAAACTTTTTATTTTACAAGTTTTGACTTATTTTTGACAAACTATTTTCATGCATAAAATTTCAGGCTTGTCTCGGAGAAACATCTCTACGTTCAAGAAAGTACAAAAAACTTTTAAATGGCCTTGAAAAGGAGATATTTTTTATAGCGATATTCATCCCATAGATTGTCCAGGTATTTATGGACAATCTATGGGATGAATATCTGCATTTAGTCATCATGTATTGATCAAAGTATCTGAATTTTTCCATTATCATATGCACTTTTACCCATTTCCGTTTTTTGGTTTATCATCATCATCAGAAAACTTTATTCATCTTCTGAATTTACAATTCCATTTGCTTGAGCCTGTTCTTTTCTCGCAGAAATTCGAGTTCCTACCTTTCAATCATGCTAATGCTTTACTTGACCATTGGAATTGCTGATGTTGCAGGGGAGGAGAAAGTAAGGATTCATATGGTCTAGTAGGGTAAAAATGACCGCAATGATTGAATCGACGCATTATTAAAACCCAAATATAATGAATAATAATATTTAATAATAATTAATTGGAATTTCCTCAACATTTTTTGTAAATTTAATATATCTTTTTGCATATGGGATTGATGTTCAATTTTATTTTGCACACTGCAAAGAAAATCTATTCAATATTTTGTATAGTTTTTTTTTATTTTGTTTTGAGCTAGTTTTTACTTTTTTTAGAGAAAAGTATTCTGTCATTTCTGGGATCTTTTAAAAATGTAACTTTTTTTTAAATNTAAAAGTATTTGGAATGAGAGATAGGAACGTCAAAGATTTTTGATTGGCTTTGGCTTATTTCAATAAAACACTAAATTTTAAATGGCTGCTGGATTTTCTGTACCTTTATTAGAATAAAATTACTAAAATCCTTAATTATTTTTCTTTGTATTCATATATCCTTCTAAAATATGTATATTTGTTACAATTTATTATGTAAGTATATTGTATATGTATCATTATTTATCATTAATTCATATTTTGGCTTTTTCATATTTAGGTTTTTTGCTAAATTTATTTTAATACAAGCAAAAAATATTGATTATATCCATATGTTGATTGATTAATTAATGGTTTAATATAAAATTATCATTATTATTTTGTAGTAGTTTATGTATATAAGTAAGTCACGTTAGGTTAAAAAAAATAGCAAAAGCATTTTAATGCTAAATTAATGTATATATTATGTAATTATCTTTCAAACATGTTTTCGCGCTCTCTGCATCTTTATGTCTATCAATGGATTAAATAAGTCTCTAACTAGGCTAGTAGTTTAAATATGTATAATTTATATAGCTAAAAAGGCTAAAATGGACGAATTCTTAAACGGATGCGTGCAACTTTCAAACAGGCATTCGTTTACGTATTCATGCAGCAAAGCCTCTAGTGATGAATGAAAACATTAAAACAAAAAAAAATACCTAAAAAAGAAGAAAATCATAAAAAAAATGCGTGATTCAATGATTTTCTGTCGTTTTTGGTACGAAATCACCAAAATCACTGCTCAATTTAAAATAATTTTGACTGATTATTGTTACTATCCAATTTATTTGCTTCTATATAAACTATATGAATATGGAACAGAGCCTAAGCCTAAAAAATACCTATACAGCTTAGGCGTCTGGCTCATTTTGTTAAAATCTAAAAGTACTATTACAAACAATAAAGAAAAAAATTCTAAAAAATAGTCAGAGTATGGGTCGTTAAGTCACAAAAAGAAACTGTAAAACGTTTATCAAAGAAAAATTAAAAATTATCGCATTATTTAGGCCATGCTTAAACATCCAGCTCCCATTCCGAAGCCAACGCCACGTGGTCCAAAATGACGTCCATAACATCCCCTACAGTAGATCTCACCATCAGGTCCATCATTCAAATTGGTAGAATCCAAAGACTTGTGACAGTCAGAGCAATTGAAACATCTCTTGTGCCACACTTTATTTTTACTAATCCATTTTTCTGCCTCGTAAACTGCAAATTTGCAACGTTCGCAGCTATTTTTGCCACCTTTTTGTCCGCCTATTGGTCGGTCAGCCACGCTGCAAATATGAAAGGACAAATCTTTTAGTTTTTTTTAAAGAACTACCAAAAATAGAAAAAAGCTAATGGCAAAATATGTCTAAAAATATATTAAAAAATTTAATAGTAAAATTAATTTAAAATGTCTTTAGCCTTGTTTTTTTGACGAGCGATTTTGTGTTTTAACGCCTGCTTCACTGTATAAATACCAACACACCTATCNGAAACTTTGAATGCTCATTTTGACTTAATTCTTCAAAAAATTTTGAACTTTATTGCAAATATATTATCGCTATGGACAAACCAATGATTTTTGCTACCTTTTAAACATTTTNAAAATAATAGTTAATATTTTGGCTATACATAATTGATATCAACCAACTGAAATGGATTGTAATCGTTATTAAAAACCAAACAAGACTCNGCTTGTTTTTTTTTTTGACAAGCGATTTTGTGTTTTAACGCCTGCTTCGCTGATAAATACCAACACACATCAAATGTTTTGAAAATAATAGTTAATATTTTNGAGAGCTAAGGCTATATTGTTTTCAAAATATCTGATATGTGTGTTGGTATTTGTGCCGTGCTAAAACAGCATCACCAAAACTGTTATACAGAACTTATTTTCAATTCTCAGTTTTCCAGCTAATAACCTTAAATCCATGTTTAAACCGTTAGAAAAAAAAAAAACAACTTACTGCAATTGTGTAGCTTCCCCATCAGAGGTCAAAGTTCCATATCCAAAGCCTTTTGGACCGAATAATTTACCGTAGCAGGCACGACAATGAATTTCTTTATCAGGTCCATCGCAAGCCAACATGGAGTCAAGAGCACGATGGCATTCAAAACAATTGAAGCACTTTTGGTGCCACATTGTTCCTTTGGCCAATTGTTGTTCGGCCGCAAACACCATACCCCCACAGCGTGGACATCCCTGTCCTGCTGGTGCCTTAATCGAAGTGGTGCTTGTGTCTCCGAATGGACGATGAGCGGAAATCTCATCTTCACTAAAAAAAAAATTAAAATTAGACCTTTTATCAGCTAAAATTATAGGTTATGACTTACGTTAGGCCATCAGTTTGCAAGAATCCAGATCCACAAGCAAATCCATAGCCGCGTGGGCCCCATTTCTTGCCGTAACATGTCTTGCAATAGACATCCCTATCTGGTCCGTCACAAGCAATAATCGAATCTAAAGTTTTGGTACAATCACGGCATTTATAGCACTTGCGATGCCATTCACGCCCCTTGGACAATACCATTTCGGCAGCAAAAACTACACCGCCACATCTGGGACACCCTTGGCCTGGAGTGGCTTGTATAGCTGCTGTATCGACTACAGTGGTCTTCACGGAGAATTCGCTGGAAAATTATATTATCAATAAAATATTGTTTTAGGTTACNTACACCGCCACATCTGGGACACCCTTGGCCTGGAGTGGCTTGTATAGCTGCTGTATCGACTACAGTGGTCTTCACGGAGAATTCGCTGGAAAATTATAATATTAATAAAATATTGTTTAAGGTTACGTAGTATGTAGGGTTAAGCTAGTTCTATAATGTAATTTTTTTTTAATTCTTAGGGAGGATTTTTTTTTCAGTCTTGGTACCTGTGATAATCAAGATCTTTAGCATCACTCATTAAGCCAAGGGATGAAATGCCAGAATGACCATAGCCTCTGGAACCAAAGCGGATAGCATAGCAGCCTGATGTTAATTTTATGCGAAAAAAAATAGTTAGAAAAGCATTAGTATAGCAATTATTTTATTTCTAGTAGTGATTATGAATAAGTTCGTGTGGTGTAAAAAAGAAAATTTTACTTACTTTGAATCTGTTTGGTCACATTGTAAAGCACCTCCACCCTGACCGTATCCATATCCTTTTGGTCCGAATTTTTTGGCATAACAGACTGAACATACAACAGAAAAATAATGAGAACATAATGAGAACATGGCTTTTTTTAAAAACAATTACTAAATCTAAATGATTATGATTATTTACCTAAAATTGAATTGAACATAACAAATAAATAACATAATAAAAATTTTAAATGGATCCTGACTGGTTTTTGGATTTATGCTCAATGCTAGGTCACATGTAAGTTCAATGTAAATGTATGTTTGGCCAAATGTATGCAAAGTTAAGCCAATATTAGCTAGATTCAAGATAAGGCCAAGGGTAAGTTAGGTCCAAGATTAAGTCACATGTTATATCGTTCGATCTTTTTACAGATAATACAAGGTAAATTATTTTAAAGACAAACCGGAATGAGCTTAAAACTGGGGCTAAGTGCATTTTTCTGAAACCAGTTATTTAGTTTAAACATAGTAAATTTTCCTTTTTGAAATCTTATTTTTATTGATTTTATTTAAATTGCTCTCCAATTATCAAGTCTTGAAATTTTATCGACCCCTCATACAGCAGCGCTGAAACCGAATTTAGTCATGTACTAAAAATTACAACACTGAAATTTTCCGTCAAATCATGGAAAATATACAATAAACAAATGGCAACACTAGTTTGTATTAATTTTAATGTAAAATTGTGATGGAGCCGTTAATTTCTTCATTTAAACGTGCAAATAAAGTGTGTACAATCTGTTTTAAATCATTCAAAGATGAAAATAAACTCAGTGAGCACAAAATGCTATGCAGTATTGGTGTAAAACAAGAAGCAGATTTGGAAATTGAAGACGACTTTTCCAATGTACCCGAGTCCTCGANACAATCTGTTTTAAATCATTCGAAGATGAAAAAAAACTCAGCGAGCACAAAATGCTATGCAGTATTGGTGTAAAACAAGAAGCAGANTTGTATTAATTTTAATGTAAAATTGTGATGGAGCCGTTAATTTCTTCATTTAAACGTGCAAATAAAGTGTGTACAATCTGTTTTAAATCATTCAAAGATGAAAATAAACTCAGTGAGCACAAAATGCTATGCAGTATTGGTGTAAAACAAGAAGCAGATTTGGAAATTGAAGACGACTTTTCCAATGTACCCGAGTCCTCGACCTCGGTTTTTGATAAAAAAGATGAAGCGGAAAAACAAATCACATTCAAGTGTGATGAGTGCAAACTTACTTTTTTCGAATTGGAACATTTGCAAAGTCATAAAAAAACTCATATGAAATATAAATGTACAAATTGCGATGGTAAAATATTTACAAGTAGAAAAGACTTGGTCGCTCACAGGGTAATTCATCCAAAAACAGAACTATCGAAGCGAACCTGTAAGCACTGTGGTAAGGTTCTATGTTCAAAACCAGCCTTGAAAAGCCATTTGAGACCTTGTAAGTTAAGACTCCGATTACGGAGTTCTCGGAAACTAAGATGTGAACAATGCAATCTTGTGTTTAAAATGAAACGATCATTAGATTATCATTCGAAAATTCATGAGCATGGTATTGCTTGTAGATTTTGTGATAAAATCTTCAAATGTGTGGCAAATCTCCTAAATCATGAATTCGTTCATATAGAAAACAGTCCAAGTGAAAACGAATTGCAAGAATTTGAACAACATACAAAGACATTTGATAAATATTCAACAATTTTTGAATGCAGATTTTGCCCGAAAAAGTGTCTGAGTCGGTCTAACATTTACAAACATTTAAAACTACACAGGAATCCAAGGCCCGAACGTTGCCTAATTTGTTTTGCATCTGTTAATTACACAAGAAAAGGTCCATATAGTTCAATAAAAAAGCCAAATAAATGTTGTTTTCTGTGTTTGGAAAATCATGTGGCTGGACATTTTGAAGAAAGAGAGAAAAAAGAGCTGACCTGTACATTTTGCGAAAATGTTCTAAGCTGTAAAAAGAGCTTGGAAATCCATGAGAAAATCTGCCCTAAAAATGTTTCATATGATGGTGAATTGGTGAATTTGATGTGGACCATGGAAGAAAAAAGCTGTAGAAAGCATAGAACAAAAATAGGTAAATAGACGAAATGCATTTAAATTTGGTCAAAAACTTGTTTTAGTTTTACGGCCTACCTTTATAGATAGTGACATTTGTCAAACTTTTCCCCAGATGTCAAAAAATCGAGATTTTTCTTTGTAAACAAAACACGTAAATTTCAAAAATGATCAATTTTGCATCGAAAATCTGCAGTTTGCAGAAAAAGATAGCAAATATTCAAAATTTCTTACCATCCATCGAAGAACTTTCCTAAATTTAAGTAAAAAAATGTTCGTCTTTGAAATTTATCAGTGTTTTGTAAAAAAAACCTTGATTTTTTGACAGCTGAAGAAAAGTTTGACAGCTGCAGAAAAGTTTGACAGCTGAAGAAAAGTTTACAGAGCTGAATGAAATTTTGACAGAAGAAAAGTTTTACAGCTGAAGAAAATTTTGACAGCTGAAGAAGTTTGACAGCTGTCCTCACTATCCATAAAGATAGACCCNTTTTACAGCTGAAGAAAATTTTGACAGCTGAATGAAATTTTGACAGCTGAATTAAATTTTGACAGCTGAAGAAAATTTTGACAGCTGTGCTCACTATCCATACAGATAGACCCTTAGGATTAGGACTTTGAGTCAATCGTAGATTTTGAGGCTTTTTTAAAATTAGTATAAAATATATTTAGGGGTTCTAATTTTAAGAGCCACAAAAACGGTAATGGGCATTGAAGCTTTCATTGCATTATTTGTTTTGCCCGTTCCTTTTAAGTATGAAAAATAATATTAAATTTTGAAGCTATCTAGCTTTTCAACCTTCACNTCCTTTTAAGTAAGAAAAAATAGGATTAAATTTTGAAGCTATCTAGCTTTTTAACCACAAACTAGACACCTTCAGCCTATTATACCTAATTTGTTTTATGGCCTAACCTGAATTAATTAATAACATATTTTTTTTAGATGATGCTATGGAATGTTACGAGCCTACGGATGAGTCAATAGAAAATAGAAGTATTATGAACGACATAATAAAAGACGAATACAGCGAAGAATACAGTGAAGAAGAAAGTCAAGAGAGCACTTTAGAGCACTATCTTGTAACAAAAGAAAAAGAACATATAGAAAAGGATTCAATAGAAATGAATGAGAGCAATTTGTTTGATACGCAATCTTGTGAATTTTGTAGTAAGATATTTACTATATATGAGCTTAATTCTCATTTAAAAAAGTGCAAGACGTTTGTTTGCATTTATAAAGATTGTCCCCTTCTGTTTGAAAATACTGAAAGCAGAAGCATACATCATCAAATGCATGAAAATGGATTTAACTGTAGGATTTGTGGAATGAGTTTCAAGCGTATTCATCCATATTTGAACCATGAATATGGTCATATAGACGAAGGCCCAGATGAAAATGAACTGAGAAAATTCATCGAGGAATTACAAAAACTGACAACTTTAAAATGCACTTGTTTTGGATGTAAATTCTGCTTTCGACAATTCCATAGTTACGACGAAATCATCCTACATTTAGAGTTTCATAAAAATCCCAGCCCAAAAAACTGCCTAATCTGCATGGCTCCTGTAATTTACGATGAAAACCATTTTTCAATGCATCCTAAAACAAAACGAGTCCCCTATGGCGACAGTTGTGATTTATGTTTGGAGGCACAC
The DNA here is from genome assembly GCA_001014815.1 of Chaoborus trivitattus. Classification (NCBI taxonomy): domain Eukaryota; kingdom Metazoa; phylum Arthropoda; class Insecta; order Diptera; family Chaoboridae; genus Chaoborus; species Chaoborus trivitattus. The sequence continues at coordinate 1,544 of JXOU01015609.1, read as the reverse complement.
ATGGCTACACACTTTCAGGAAAGTTTTAAAGAAAAACTTAAATGTGTCACATGTAAAAACGTGTTTAGCTGCAGAAAAAGCTTGGAAATTCATAGAATAAACTGCTATGAACTAAAAAAACCTATTTTTGATGATAGTCTTGAGATAGGAACAAAACGTTCAACTCGTAGGCCACAATCATACAGTGAAGGTAAAAAAAACAAGAGATCGATAAAAACGGTGAATAATATTAAGCAAAATGAAAGACTTGAAAAATGTGTGAAAAAAGTTTTGGATTCTTCAAAAATTAAAAATTCAAGCTTTGAAAAAAATCAGCACACTAAAATGACGGTAATTGCTCCAAAAATTAAAACGGAGGACGTCAATAAAATTGAAGCTAGTCAGTCGTATACTGTTACTGCTCCTAATATCGAAAGTGAAGGTTACATTTCTAACATCACCGTCGTTGCTGAACATTCTGAAGTAGTTCAGCCAATTAATACAACATGTATTAATAGTTTACAAAATACCAGATATTATTGTTGTAAGCTTTGCGTCGTTTCTTTTGTAAGCATTGATTTGCTGGACAAGCACGAAGAGCGCCACAACAGCCCCTATCTCTACAAATGCCAAGAATGTCCACAGAAATTTTCTACAATTCTCAAATACAAAAAGCATTTGTTGGAACATTTTTAAACTACAATATCAAAATTATGTCTCAAAATAAAGTTCAAAATAAATTAATAAAAAATACTGTGGGGGCGCAGCTCCCCAAAATTATTTGCCTTTTTAATACATCATGAATATTTTATAACCTTTTTTCTCTATTATAAAAATATCCATCAAAATTTGGTTCAACTTGACAAGAAAAACTAAATGCAAATCCAAAAATGGATTGTAAACTTTTTGCTACGTATCCAAAACAAAATATATCTTAACAAATAGGTTTGAATTACATTTCAAATTCTGTC
>JXOU01015085.1:1368-11406 GCA_001014815.1 Chaoborus trivitattus | reverse complement strand
GCCTTTTGCTTTTCTTCTTCGGCTTTCTTTTTAGCTTCATGTTCAGCCTTCGTTTTAGCTTCAAGTTCAGCTTTTTTCTTTTCTTGATCAGCCTTAATTTTAGCTTCTTCTTCGGACTTTTTCTTATTTTTTTCTTCAGTTTTCTTTTTAGCTTCTTCTTCGTCTTTCTTTTTAGCTTCTTTTTCAGCTGTTTTCTTTTCTTCTTCAGCCTTCTTTTTAGCTTCTTTTTCTGCCTTTTTCTTAGCTTCTTCTTCAGCCTTAGCCTCAAGCTCAGCTTTTTTCTTTTCTTCTTTGGCCTTCTTTTTGGCTTCTTCTTCATCCTTTTTCTTAGCTTCAAGTTCAGCCTTTTTCTTGTCTTCTTCGACTTTCTTTTCAGCTTTTTCTTCCTCCTTCTTTTTCTTTTCATCTACTGTTTTTTTCTTAGCTTCACTTTCAGTTGTTTTCTTTTCTTCTTCGACTTTCGTTTTAGGTTCTTCAATCTGCTGTTTCTTTTCCACCTCGGCATTTTTCATTGCTTCAACAACTTTCTTTGCCGGTTCTTCTGCGATCTTTTTCTTTGTCTCTTCTGCAGCCTTTATCTTGGTTTCAAGTTCAATCGTTTTATTCTTGCCTTCAATCTTATTTTTAGCTTTTGCCTCATTGGCCGTTTTCTTAGCTTCATTTTCAGCCTCTGTTGTGGCTTCCAATTCAACCATTTTATTTGTTTCTTCGACCATATTTTTAACATCTTCTGTTTTTTGTTTAGCTTCTTTTCCAGATTTTGTTTTAACGCCTTCTTCTGTTGATTTTATCTTTTCAGCTTCAATACCTAATTCTTTGTCAGCCTTCTTTTTAGCAATTTCATCAGATTTAACACTAGTTTCTTTTTCAAGCTTTCTCTTTTCTGATTCAGTTTCTTTTTCAGCCTTCTGTTTCGATTCTGCTTCAACTTCTGTTTTAGTTTCTTTTTCTAGTCTTTTCTTCTGTCCTTGGGCTTCCAGTTTTGCATCCTCTTTAGTTTTATTTTCATTTGCTATTTCAGCTTCTGTTTTGGATTTTGTGACTAATTCAATATCTTCTGCTGTCTTCTTCTTTTCTTCTTTAATTTGCTTTTTACCTTCTTCNAATATCTTCTGCTGTCTTCTTCTTTTCTTCTTCAATTTGCTTTTTACCTTCTTGNCTGTTTCAGCTTCTATTTTGGATTTTGTGACTAATTCAATATCTTCTGCTGTCTTCTTCTTTTCTTCTTCAATTTGATATTTACCTTCTTCCTCAACTTTTTGTTTTGCTTTTTCTTGAGCTTCTTTTTTAGACTTTTCTTCATCAACCATCTTTCCTGTGTCAGTTTTTGATTCTTCCACAGTTTTTGCCTTCGTTTTCTTTTGGACTTCTTCTTCGACCTTTCTCTTCTTTATTTCGACTTTCTCGTCACCTTCTCTTTCAGTTTCTACTTGTGTTTCCTTTTTCACCTTTCTCTCTTCTTCTGTTTTAATTTTAATTTCTTCGTCTGCTTTACTTGCAACCTTCTTCTTTCTCGGTTTTACTTCTTCAACTTTCTCTTCTTTGACTTTCTCTTTCGTGATGATTTCAGTTTTTATTTCTAATGCTTTGACTTCTTCAATATTACTAGAATCTCTCAAATTTTCTGCTACTTCTAAATGTTGAACAGCAACAGGAGTCATGATTACTTCCTCTATTTTCAAATCAAATTCGGAAGCTTTTGTTTCTGGAGCTAAAATACGTTCAGCTTCTAACATTACTACTTTAGATTCTTCTAAGATTTCACTAACTGACTTTATAGAGTCCTCCTCAGTTAGTGAAGCATCTGTAATTAGTTTAAGTTCAGGTAATTGAGCAGATGGTATTTTTAGTCCTAATTCCTCAACCATTTCAAGAGCATTTCCTTCGAAAGTCATTTGTTCCTTTTTAATGAATTCTTCAATTGTTAAATCAGATTTTTTAGCGGCTTGTGTTTCATTTATGACAAACGGTGTCAAAGCCATTGCTGGAGAAGACTCATCGGTTAAGTTTCTACTTTCTAGTAGAAGAGATTGGTCGATTTTGAGAGATGTTTTATGTCTAACATCTTTGACAATTTTGTCATCAATTTCCATCGATTCTTCGATTATTTTAAGAATATCAACATCAACATCCATGGGCTCTTCTATTCTGAGCATTGTTTCTTGAACATCCATTGGTTCAACTGCATCACTTTTCACTGAAGTTCTATGTATTTTGACTTCTTCTGGAGCTACAATTTCGCTCAAATGAACATTCATATTAACAAATCTTTTCAAAACCTCCAAAGTTGGTCCTCTGAACATGTCCTCTGTAGTCAATGCATATTTTTCCTGTATAGCTTTTGTTGAGCTTAAAAGCTCCTCAACTACGACTTTAATTTGAGGTGCATTGTTGAAAGTTGGAATTTCTTCAATGCTACATACTTCAAAGCCTTTCATCAAGGTTGAAAATTTGTTCAATTTATCATCAACCATTTCAAAGAATTCAACTTCATATTGATTCAGGTCATGGAATCTAGATTTGACCGATTCAATTTTATTGTTAAAGTCTTCACAAGTTTTGACGCTTTGGCATTGCAAAACACGGGTCTGTAAAACTTGGATACAAGAGTCAAGATCTTTTAAAGGCTGTGCAAATGTCTTCAATTCAGACAAATCCTCTTTATCGGGTAAAAGACTGACATACTCACTTCTAATATGTTCTTGTAAATTAATGACTTCATGTTGTAATTGCTGTAAAGGTCTAGCAATTGTTTCTAGCAGTTTCACATTTTCTTTCTCAAGTAATGAAAGCTTAGCGTCAAATATAACCTGTTCTTGCACATCAGCAATGTATTTTTCAGTAAAATGAATAGTTTCCATCAATTTTGTGAGCCTTTCTGGTGATTTTCTCAAATCATGAGCTACTTCTGATACTTCAGGGGCAGATGTTTCTACTACAGAAACCATTTCAAAAATATCATGTAGAAGTTTTGTGGCATTTTGAATTTTGGCGGAAATTTGTTGAGGTTGTGTAAGATTTTCGACCAATTCAATTGGTAGAGCGTCATGTATTTGTCGTCCAACTGATAAGTCACTGATTTTAAGTTCAGTAGGACTATCTTCGCCAATATGTAAACATGTAGTGAAGCCTTGTGGTTTGGAGACTGTAGTGCTTTCCTCTGCAATATGCAAGCTTTTGGGGGCTTGAATTTTTGTTTTAGTAACTACATCATTTTCAATCTGTTCTAATAATTCTTTGGCTTTTTTGAATTGGTCCTTTGGTTCAGAAATGATTTGAGAAGTGGCTTTTTCTTCAGCGTGTTGTAATTTTTCATCAATTTGTAATTTTGTGTTTAGTTGTTTTATTTCAATGTCCTTTTGTAAGCCTTTAACTTGTTCAAGAGTCGAATTTTGTGCAGCATGAACACTTTGCATTTCTTCAGACTTCTTTTCTACCACAAATGTTTCTTGAGACTCTGTTTTGGAAAATCTTTCAACCTGAAAAACTTCAACATCAGAAAACATCGCGATGTTTTCTGATGTTAAACCAGTCCGTTCAATTTTTATGTTTTCTGGCTTTTTCGATAGTTCTTGAATATTTTCTGATTTACGGCTTTCAAAAATTTCAATAGGCGTTACTTCCTGAATATTAAGTTTATTTGAATATTCAGTAACGTGTGCATTTTTCAAGGACATTTCTTCACCACTGAAGCTTTTAACATGGTCTAGTATAACATTTTCAGTTATTATGAGAGCTTTTTCACTATCCATGCTATGCGCTTCAGCATAAGACTGAGTCTCTATTTCTTTAAGACTTGCAACTTGCTCTAAAACAATTTTGTCAGAGATCAAAACTCCTTTTTGACTTTCAAGGCTTTTTACGTCAGCAGTAGTTTTTAAGCTAGAAATATGTTCTGATGTGAAACTTTCAACATTTTCAAATGCAGCAGTTTCCTCTATGGCAACCGCTTTTTCTACACTAGTCTCTGTCTCCCTAGCATGAGTTTTTATTTTTGACACTTCAGATGACGCTTGGTTTTGTGCCATCTGTAATGTTTGAGCCTCAGTAACATTCAAATAAGCCGTATGCTCTTCAGATTTGAGCTCAACGGCTGCACTCTTAATCAATGAAATGTCGTCCATTGTTGATAAATCTTCAATAGGTTCCAAAGCCGTTTGAAGAAGACCTTCAACACCCTTCTTCAAATTGTCAATGGGCCTGGTCATTTTTGGACTGGTATCAGAAGCAGTTTCAGTTCTTTGCACTGGTTGAACGACTTCCGCCTGCTGAATTGAAATAGCTGAATGCAAACTATGTAATGGTTGAGCTAAAGCTTTCAAAATTGACACATTTTGATGAGATGACATTGATTGCATAGGATCATAAACATTCGCCTGGCTAATTATAGTCAATGCTTCCTTGATCTCGTATATTGGTTCCGCAATTTTGATTAACATTGACAAGTCTTTGTCCTGAGTCAAACTTTCAACGCTTTGATAGACGATTTTATCGCTGACCTCTTGAATACAATTTTGAATATCTTGTAATGGTGTAGCCAATGCCTCTAAAACGGCATGATCGTCTGACGAAGGCTCCAATTTGCTTGAAAATACTTGATTTTGAATGCTTGCAATATTAGTTTTGAGTTCAGTTAAAATAATCCTAGCAATTTGCCTTTCAATATTCTCTTCCTTGAGCGTTGAAGCTTCGGATGACGAAGATGTGCTGATTTCTTGCAAAACAGACTCCTTAACCTTAATTTTATGATTTGGTTCATTAACTTTGATTTCTTGAGTTACCGTTGAGATGAAAACTTGCATACGTTTCAAGCGATTAGTGACATCTTGACTAGCCTTCAATTGCTCAGCATTTTCAAGAACTATTTCAAAGTTTTTGGTCAACAACGTCACAGGGCCAATTAGATCACTTAACGACCCACTGTCAGAAAGAGCTTCGATTGATCTCATACAGTAGTTCAATTCTTCCATTGGCTTTTTAACTGATTCTAAAATTGTATAGTTAGCTTGACTTATAGGTTCGTTTACTATAACCTCAATCAAATTTGCTATTTCTGTGCGCAAACTATTAAAAGAAAACGTCAAGTTACTTGACATGTTTGTTTTCAAATTATCAATATTGCTTTCAAAATAAATCAAATTTTGTGATACGGCTTTTAATAATTTTTGTCCTTCAACAGTGTCAATTGGTGTGTACTGAGTTATTGCTCCAGTCTCAATATCCTGTCCAATTCGTGCCAAACCATTTTGAATTTCTATCAGTGGTGCAACCATGGTTTCAAGAACATTCATCGACAACATTCCAGATTGTACATTGAAATCTGATTGATTTTCGATTACTTTGAGACTTTTTACTAATTCATGAAGTGGCGGTGTAACTGTATCAAATATCGTGTTATTTACTTGTTGTTCTAGGTCTTCTCGTCCAGCATTGTCATAAACGACACGCTCGATTTTTTCCATTTCCGTTTGTAGTTCTTTTAATGGTGAAGAAAGCTTTTCTATAACAACGGTTTTAAGAACTGTAAACATCTTTCGCTCATTTTCTTCTAATGAAAGTTCATGGTCTACTGAATCTAAAGCTTGCTGAACTTTTATGACAGCCCTGCAGACAGTTTTCAAGGAAGCTGCTTCCTGAGGAAGAACTTCACTCACAATTGTATCAAATGACATAACATCTGGTAATCTTTGTATTTTGGCAATTGCTTCATTCATATGCTGAGCTTCTTCAATAGCAATAGCTTCGCTCATAATTGTTTGCGATTTGATAGTTTCTGCAGTCACAGTAACCCCCGTCTCCATGTCTTGTATAAGCAAGGACATTTCTTCTCTTGCAAGTCCCTTCATGTTTGCATGACATATTTTTTTGAGCTCGGAGAGTGAGTTTAAGAGCTGTTCGCCAGTGCTGTCGATCACACAAACGCTTGTTCGTTGAATTAGTGTACGTCCAATTTCATCAACTTCAACACATTTTTCTATGATACTCAAACCATGCTGAAGGCTTCTTAGAGTCGGCATTAATGATTCGCACAACACCTCCAAGGAAGCATCCCCTGAATATACTTTAAGCTTACCCTGAATATGCTTGACAGGTTCAAGAATATTTTGCACTATTCCAATACTGCCTTCTGCCGATGTGGGTGACATCATTTGTCCAGATTGCATTATAACTTCATCAGATACTGCAGTCAAATGCTTTTCAATGGTGGTCAAAGACTTGAATAACGATTTAAGCGTATTCATGTTTGAACTCATTTCTTGTGTCGACATTCTAAAGGAATCCTTTCGTATCAATCCTTCTTCAACCTTTTGTTTTTTCACCATTTTAGGAGTTTCATCACTTCCCGAAGCTCTCATTGCCTTGGACTTTGAGTCGCTTCTGGCACTGGCAAAACTGGCCATCGATGTGTCTTGCTCGGACTCAGCCATTTCGCTCTTTGAAGCCTTTGAAAAACTGTAGTAGTCTTCAATTTCTGCGCTTCTATTTGACTCCGATTTTCGTTTCAGCGATTGTACACTTCCCAATTCCGCCTGCATGTTTGATATTGACTTTTGAACAAATTCCTCCGTTTGTTTGTCAAACTGTAAATCATCCATGGCAATTGAAGGGTCTTCTAGAATAGAAACATCGTCAATATCAGCTTCAGTTCTTGGGTCATCTTCGTGTGTCAAGTACTCTGGGCTGACATCAATAACAATGGCTTCCATAACCAAATTTCCAGATGCAGAAGTCTCTTTGACAAATCTTAATGGAGGTAGTTCGACAATATTTTCCTCAGTTACTCTTTCTGATAATTGGTCAGCGTACATTTCGATAATCTGCAAAGCTTCTTCTTCAGTCAAATCAGGTGTCTCGTACAAGGACACGGAGACTTCTTTTCCATCGAAAGAAAATGATACATCTGCTTTTTCTGTCATTGACATATCGCCAGGAGTGTCGTATAATTGTGACGTTCTCTCTTCATGAATTGTTGACAAAGAAAGCTGTCGCTGCAATTCAATTGGTTCTGGCACTGGAGCAGGCTTGCTTGCAGCGCTATCCTCATAACCTAATAATGAAGCTGAACTTGACACGACACCCATGCAATTTCTCGCCTCACAAGTGTAGGTTCCAAGGCAACATTTTCCATCCTGTCCAGAAATAATTTTATGAATATCACCGGGCTTTAATTCAAGACCATCTTTGTACCATTTTAAGACTGGTTGTGGTACACCAATAACTTTACATTCCAAATTTACAGCGCCCTCTGGAGATAAAACCGCTTTAAGACACTCTAAAAACTTTGGTTTCTTGTAATGGCGTGGAATAAGTAGCTTCAAGAAGGCTGAAGTGACACTATGTCCAAACTCATTAGAAGCAACACACCTCCATTCGGCTTGATCAATTATTTCTATTAATTTTATGTCCAAATGGTGATATGACGTTTCTTCTTCATTTGTTAATGCATACCGATCATTTGCTTCTACTGGCAAATCGTCTCGGAACCATGATAAAACTGGTTTTGGAATAGCTAAAACTTGTACTGAGAATCTGAATGGCTCGTTTATTTTAGCTTCCAAGCTTTTAAGTCCATGTAAGAATTTTGGCGGTTGATTCTGTTGAATCAACTGTAATCTTTCTTCTTCGTCTAGCTGATTTTTAATGTCATCAACAGTTAAAATGGCTGAACTACTGGCTTCACCCATGCAATTTCTGGCTATACAGCAATAAGATCCCAAAGAATTTGTACCAGTCAATTGGTAAACATCTCCAGGTTTGAGTTCGTTTCCGTCTTTGAACCATCGCAAAGATGGTGTTGGAAAGCCTACGACTTTGCATTCAAATGACACGAGTCCTTCTTCGGTCAAAACGGCTTTCAAATTTTCCATGAATCGAGGCTTGCGATAGTTTCTTGGCACTGTAAGAAATAAAAAAAAAAAAAATTAAATTATGGTTATTAAGTGTTAATGTTATTAAGCTTTAACAGATAAGCTCTTGAGGTGGACAAATATTTTGAAATCAATTTTTGAATGGTCGAAAATAAAAAGGTCGAATTATCATGTCGAAAATGGCAAAATTACCGTTTAATCGACATGGGTGATTAACGCCGAAACGGAATAACATCGAAATGGATTTCAGCTATATTTTGTACTACATGTTGTGTTATTTTATGCAATAATCCAATATTAATACTAAAGAAGAGAAATTAAAAAAAAATGGAAATTTACTAGTTTAAACTAAATTTCTAGCCTCAGAAAAATAGAAAACTAACATTTTGACCTAGTATTCCATTTTAAATTCAATTTTGGTCTTATTCCATTTCGGCGTTAAATGCTTTTCCCTTTTAGTCTAATAATACTTTCATTCTTGTAGCATTTTTTTTTAATTTTCGGTTCAATTTTTGCATTTTATGTAAGACCATCTGTTTAGCAAATTTGGGATCAGTTGCTAGGAGCTTTTAAAAACTTACCATCCATGTCCACAGTGCATGTTGAGACGCCTATGACACCTTCTTGACTTGTAACCACACATTTCCACTCTCCACCATCTAAGGATTCCGCATTTTTAACCTCAATCATATAAGTTCCAATTCCATCTTCTAAAATTCTGTACTTTTCCTCAGATTCTACCTTTCCACTTGAATTATACCACACCACGCTTTTTGGCCATGGTGGTATAACAACTACATATATTTAAAAATAAATAGAAACTTTAATTAACGCCGATTTATTAATATATTTATTTGAATAATTCACCTTGACATCCAAGAGAAAAACCGTCTCCAATCTTTATTTTTACACCTTTTAATTCTCTCGTGAAAATTGGCGGTGGTCCATTTGCTGTTATACTGTAAAAATAATTTAATGGATAATTTTGAATTAGCTAAATTGAATATTGGTGTCTTTGTTACATGTTTATAGGTTTACCACCACTGAGGAGAGCTCATATGGATAATTTAATTAAGATCACAATGATTTTTTTTTAATTATGAGCATCCTATTTTAATGTTTTTGAAATACATTGAAAAAAATCCCAGCAATTTTGATTTTGGAACATAATTTTAAAATTTATCCTATTTTGTAATTTTAGGAATATACAAAACAGAGTCTAAATTATTTGATTTTTCCTTTGCCTTGGAACATTATTCGAACTTTTATCCTATTATTTACATATATTCCGAAAACGACAAAATTGGGTAAAAACTTATTTTAGAAATATACAAAATAGGGTTAAACTCTGAATAATCTCATTGTTTTCATAGTAGGTATAACTTTTATCTCATTTTACATATTTCTAAAATGACGAAATAGGGTAAAATTCCAAATTATTTTGGAAAACAAAGAAAAAGTGCATCAATTTAGATTATTATTCATACCCTTGCCATAAAACGACAAAATAGGGTAAAAGTCCGAATTTTGTTTTTCATGTTCAAATAAAAAAAAAATTGGACTACTATTTCCTTATTTTGTCATTTTGCGAATACGAAAAAGAGGGTAAAAGTCATATTAAGTTCCAAAACTGGGCAAAAATCTAATAATTCGAAGCTAAACTCTATTTTGTATATTTTTAAGATGAGTTTTTAAACATAATTGGGACTTTAACCCAATTTTGTCGTTTTAAGAATATCGAAAACAGGGTAAAAGCTCAAACAATGTTCCAAGGTATAAGAAAAACCCAATTATTCGGACTATTACCCAGTTTTGTATGCTTCTAAAATACAAAATAGGATAAATTTCCAAATTATGTTCCAGAATAAAAATCATCAAGATTTTTTTCTCTGTTTTTCGAAAACAAAAAACTAGGGTAAAAGTCCAAATTATGTTTTAGAATTTAGATTCTAGAACAAAAAATAAAAAAAAAAAAATAGGGTAAAGTAAGTTAGAGAGATATTTAAATGGCCTAGATGGCGGCAATCAACATATTGAAAATATTTTCCAGTTCTATCGAGTTACGTATTTTGAAATTTTTACTATTTTTCTCATTTCAGATAATCTTGAAGTCATCATTTTAAGACAAACATTTTATGATTGTAATGTGAGTATTAATAAATAAAAAAAA
>JXOU01015005.1:0-11673 GCA_001014815.1 Chaoborus trivitattus | reverse complement strand
TTATCAAATGAGAAGCAGGACAATAAACGACTATATTTCTAAGAGATCCCATGAATAGCAGCATAGTTTTCTCAGAAAAAAAAATTAAAAACATTGAAACTTTTTTTTAAAAATGTATTATTATGATCCCAAAAGCAACAATTTTAAAGAGTTTTGTTGGTCACTACGCCATCTGTACTTCATTTTGAAGTAAGCAGATAGAATTTGAAATGTTAATCAAATAAATCTGTTTGCTAAGATATATTTTATTTTGGATATGTAGCAAAAAGCTTACATTCCATTCTTGGATTTGCATTTAGTTTTTTTAATAACGATTCAAAAATTTAACTAAGAAACGTAGATTTTTTTCTGAAAACCCCGGAAAAATACCTATTAGGCCGAAACTCGAGTGGCCGAAAAAAAAGTCGATTGGCTAATAAGACTGGAAGACTCATCGGACCAGAAATTAAAAAAAGGTCAAAAGTACAGTACCAGGAAGAAATGACAAAATGGGCCTTCGCTAATGGTCGCTTTGGCCCTCTTTGTAATTTTTGGCCTGAATATTAGGTTTTTCAATCTTCTGACCACTCAGGTTTTTGGCCAATTTTTTCGGTTTTATTTATTTTTTGGTCCAACGGTAAAAAATGCAGCATGTTGATAATCTTATTTAAAAGGACTAAAAATGTTGACACCTGTCTCCATTTCAATAAACTTGAATTTAATATTTATATTATATTGATTTATTTACTCACCTTTGCCGATTGGTTCTGTTATTAGCGGGATTTTTGAAATTTTCATTTTTTCCAAATAAAGATGACTCACGCAAATTTAATGTTTTGTCTAACACTTTTGGTGTTGTTATAGGATATACTTCTGCTTGTATTAGTAAGCAAATCGTAAAAACTGCAAAAATAATATTTTTTAAATAACACATTTTCTCGAAAAATATTGAGCAAAATAAACCTAAAATAATTGAGCATTCTATTTTCATAATTGTTATATTTAGAACGTCCTTATTCTAAAACATTCATAATATTTTGACAATTTTATGTATCTAAAAATATGTAACTTTCTATTAAAAATAGTTTCTTATCGTTTTTGAAATTTTCGATCTGTGTATAAACACGGATGGAGGAATACTGAAGATAACAATTTACTAGTTGACCTCAACTAGTATTCAAAACTTTTATTCTTTATAAGTTTATAATACTATAATAAAAGATGTATAAAAAGAAATTTTTGTTTCAACATTCAATGTTGGGATTTCTTTTCAGAAATATTTGCAGACAGTTTGCGCATTTTTTATAACGATAGCATAGTTTAAAGTTTATTTCGATGGTAACAGCTATCAACTATGGTTTATGTCGTTTCTGTTGTGGATACTCTTGAATGGCGTAATGCAATTTTACGGTGTTAATTGTTAAATTTAATTCAATTGATTTTTAATATATAACATATAACCTATAATAAATTAATAACGCATAGTGATGCAGTTTAGGGGAAGGAGAAGATCTGAGAACTGTTCCGGTCTATCACCTTAGGATGATCGAGTGGAGCGACATGAATGGTGGTTGCACATATATGTTGCAATAAAATCTAATCTTAATTTGTCGCATAAAATTGTCTGAATTTAAGTCATTCGAGTTAAGGAGTTAACTAAAACAATTTTTCGATAATATTTCTATTTTATTATTTAATTTTTTAAAGAAAGTATAGGTATCTTAGAAAAAATAAAAATTGGTTTCTCAGAGGTACCTTTTATGAAAACAATTCTAGACCCCAGAAATATATTTTATTTGTATCAATAAAGTTTCAAATAGAATTTACTAGGATTATAGGGCCTACGTAGCAAATTTCTGGGGTCACATTTGGGTGCAGTCCTGCACAACTATATTTTTTCCATCGAACTATTCTAAAATAAACCAAAAGTGAAAAAAATAGTGGAAAAAACTTTGTGACTACTACGATCACTATCTAAAACTATACTACCATTTTAGCCATTTTAATGGCTAAAATGGCCGAAAAAGAGTATTTTTCATACAATAATATTATTTTTTTTTATTTTTATCTCATTTCTGTCGTGCATATGATAGATATTGTTTTTTAGAAACTATTTTTTGGTTTACTCATATTCCTAAAGGTAATAGAACAGGTTCTTTGCAAAATTACAAAGCGATAATCTTTTACAGTCAATCCTATTTTAAAAATCATTGAATCGAAAAATGTGTCTTTTAAAGTCATGAAACTTAGCTTGCAAATAGACTATCTCTAGGGCCAAACATTATTTGTTTAAAAAATATTTGAGTGGATTAGAAATCATTTCCTACAAGGTCTTTCATAGATTATGTCACGCTACTAGGAGGAAAGATTTAGCAAAACATAACACTCCATACACATATTTAAAAAAAACTTCTTGTAGCATAACCAAAGGGGAAAGAAGGTTGTTTGTAAAAAAACACAATCTAACGTGCCCGAAATTAGGTTTGATTTTTTATTTGAAAATTATGGTTTTAATCCCTGGTCTGGAAAATTTTTCCATTAGAAAGTCATTTACAGTGGTCCAGATAAATATATGACCTAAAATCTAGATTTTCTTTTTATTAATTGAGTATACATAGATGCTTTGTCAACCTCTCAGACAGAAAACAGAAAAAAGTTTAAAATTTAACAGATTTTGCAATGTTTTTTTACAGAAATGTCAAAGTGTTTCAATTTGACCTAAAAACTTTTATTCTCAGAAATGCCAAAAATATTTCATAGGTTATATTTATTATTCAAAATCGACTACATTGCGTAATAATTGATATACTCTTCAATGATAGGCCTTATTAAAAAAATTGAAATATTAAATCAAAACTTTGAGGCTTGTAATTCCCTTTTTGGCAGGTTTAAATTAACCTAAGAAGTATAAACGAACTAGTCGTATAAATGCCTCTTGAATGTTTAAGCCAATTACCAGTTATCATAATGACGTCAACTCTATTTTTAGATTTTAGACCACAAATTCAGTGATGTCAGTGTAATTTTTAATCTAATAAAAGTAAAAGATTTTTTATCTTTCACACTCTGAATTTTTTTTGTATTTGTGAAAAAAATTGTATTGCTACTAGAAATTTTAGCACAAACAAAATGTTAAAATGTGACTTTTCTGAAATACGGTACGCAAACATTAGTTTAGGAATCATCAGCTGAACAGCTATCAGTTGAACAGTTGACCCTATTTTAATGATCGATGATCCCATGATGATCATTGGCCATATTTATTTCGGACTTTTTTTGTTTATGGCCATTATTTTTTAAGCAAATTTATTTTAAATCTTATTTTTTGACCATATTTATTCGGCCTCATTTTTGAGCTATTTTTATTTCAAAGTAATGTTTAACCATATTAATTTTGGCTCATTTTTGACATATATTTATTTCGTGCTTATGTTTTGGCCATATTTATGTTTGGCCTTATAGTTTATGAACATATATTTATTTCAACATTAGTTTATGCTTTATGGCCATACTTCTTTAGGACATATTTATTCTGGCATATTTTGGGGGCATATTTTTTTGAGGCCAATTTTCTGGCTTCAAATATTTATTTTCAGGTGTCGTTTTATTTGTAAAAATATTTTAACAATAAAGATGAATTCAAGCTTTTTACAAATTTTAAAAAGATTCTCAAAAATATTTCATGCCAACATTGAATATTTTTAGTACATGTACTACTACATAGATGAGTGAATGAGTCATGCAAAACAAGGAAAAATCACGATCTTTTTTGCATTCTAAAATTTACCTCGAAGAAGGCAACAAAGGTGTTTAAAATTTAGTGGATTAGTGGATTATTATTGAAGTAAAATAGTAATAAAACAAGTGAAAGGAAGTGTAAAAAGAAAATATTACTTTTGGCCACGGAAATTTTTGTGATAAAGGGAATTTCCAGCATTTCCATTATTTAAAAATGCGTAATAACAACAATAATAGTAATAGTAATAATATTTGCAATAATATTAATAGTAATAGTAGTAATAATATGGAATCTTACTATGAAGATGATCAGAATAATCAACAGTCTTCATCAAATAACAATAATAATGGGAACAGTTTAAAAAGGCCAGCCACCCTTGAATTAAAACAGCCTCAGCGGAAACAAAAGTTCAATGCATCAGTTACGGGAACCGTTCTCAATTCTCCAGATTTCCATCTATTGAAATTTGCCTCTCCTGAATTGGAGAAGATTATGACGGGCCAATTGCAAATACCAACACCAACACCAAGCATCTTATATCCCCAAAAGGTAATTAGTAAAATGGTTGAATATTCTCAGTATAAAATAATAAAATAAATTATTTCCAGGTGACGACCGAACAAGAAGAGTTTGTTAAAGGTTTCGAAGGTGCTCTATTGTCATTGCAACAAAATAAGGGCAACAATAATGAAAAACAACAACCTGCAAAAAATAATAATCAACAGGTAATTTAATTTGAAAAAATGTAACCTTCAACATCAATATTTATGTTTAATGTATTTCGTTCAAGGCTGGTGGAGAACCCGTTGTTAGTCAAACGGTGACATCATCAACGCATACAATGAGCGGAGGTGAAATAACGTATACAAATTTAGACTTTCCAGTTGCCATTAAAGACGAACCACAACCAGTATCTCAGTCCCCACCACTCAGTCCTATTGATATGGAAAACCAGGAGCGTATAAAATTGGAGAGGAAACGCTTGAGGAACCGTGTAGCTGCCTCCAAATGCAGAAGAAGGAAGCTCGAACGTATATCGAAGCTTGAAGACCGAGTGAAAAATTTAAAAACAGAAAATTCAGATCTAGGAAGCATTGTTTTCAATTTGAAGCAACATGTCGTACAATTGAAGGAGCAAGTCATCCAACATGTAAATTCTGGATGTAAGATTAATATGTAAAACAGCTGATGGCAAGAATATTTATTTTAAATGCAAAATATAAGAAATATATTAGTGCCTCGACAACTAGGTCTACAACATCATTTGTCCTAAGGCTTTTAAATCAAAATAATGTAGAAAGTACACGAAAGCAAGTCATACAAATTAAAACTTTAAATTGTAAAAAAAATATAATTTTGTTAAAAGTATGAAAAGATTGTTGAATAAAAATATGAATAATTTTAAATTTTTATTGAAATAACTTGTGATTTTACTAAGGAGAGAACCCATTACCATCAGGAACCTTGGAACATCTTATAGAGGTATAATCTTTGCCAACCCCACTTTTCCTTCAACTAACGCAAATTTTAAAACTTAAATAATTATGCATACTTCAGAAAACTAATCAGGGTGAAAGCATAAATAACTCTCCATAAATTATTTAACAATAAAAACAATTAATGACTAAAAACATTTTTTTAGAAGCGGTGACTAATCTGATGGCAGTATAACTAACGCAGGAAAAAATATAATCCTCAGAAATGTCCAATTGATGGTTTCACAATTTNTAAAAACATTTTTTTAGAAGCGGTGACTAATCTGATGGCAGTATAACTAACGCAGGAAAAAATATAATCCTCAGAAATGTCCAATTGATGGTTTCACAATTTAAAAATAGGATTGACATTAAAACAAACGCTTTTTGTAAAGAAAAAAAATAGTCATAATATTCTTTTAGGTGACCTCAATCCTAGGGATATGAACAAAGTCCATTATGAGCTCTATAGAAACTATGCCAAATATATAATATAATTTCATGGATATAAAGTAACACTATTTTGGTCATTAGAACCCTCGTGGATAACTGTTTAACCAATTTTATTTTTTCGAATTTTGGTTTTTGCCAAAAAGGCTGTTAAAAATCCTTTTAGAAGTAGCTTCCCCATGGAGAGAGTTTGTTTTCTCAACCGATAAAAAAGGTGTCTATTTGCCCGTTCGTTACCTAAATACCTTTGTCCACACGCCCAGGTCGCATTTTTCTTCCGATTGTCTTCAGATTTTCAGAGATGATAGATCTGATGGGGAAAAAACTCAAAAATATCCTATAGTGGCAGCAGACTTTCATTTTTATTGTTTTTATAAAATCAATGCTCTGTCTTTAATAATGATCAAAATTTTACCAACTTTTGTAGTCTGATTATTTAAATGAGTTGCAAAACAATAAGTGACAACCTTTTTATTAGATTCCATAAATGTCAGAATACTTTTTCAGAAAAAAAATCTAAAATAAAATTGAAATTTTTGATCAAAGCTGTGTTAAATCTTAAAAACCACCCATTTAAAGAGTTTCATTGGCCACTACGCCATCACCTGTATACCTATTCGAACAAAATTTTACCGGATTAAATTTAGAAAATAAAATGCTGAAATTGCGTAACGTAATAATTTTACCCCCTTCTTCTTAGTCTGACAAAACGGTTACGTGTTTTTGACAATCAATCTATGAAGGATTTCGTATTATTTTTACATGGAAAAGAAAATAAGATACAATAAAAAAGGTAATAATTATAGTATTTGATTAAGTCCAACTTTCATCTTTATTTTTCAAATTAATACTAGAATTTCTTCTATTTTATAGTTTATACACAATTAAAATAATATGATAAATTTATGTATTTTGATAATAACTAAATTGATAAGTTTTCTATATGTACATCAATAAATTATGTTAATTATTTTTCAACATAGGTTCACCAACAAGCAAAAGGAATGACGGGATATTTAAGCATAATAACACATGAACATTTATTGTTTAATTTACTGATGAACGACTATTGGCGTAAAACTGTTGCCCCGAAAATACCAAGGTTACGACATAGATGCAGGCCGCAATCCAGCAGTTGTATGCATTCTAAATAAAAATTCAGTTTTTAATAATCAGCCAATATGAAAACAGAGCAATTTGATAATAAACGGGATATTTTTATAGGTATAAAAAAGTAGATTTGATAAGAAAAGGTTCCAGAACTGAAGGTGTACATATACAGTAGAGAAAATAAATTACATAAATGGTAGTATTGTTTGAACTATATGTACAAATCTAATCCCATCAACAATGAAGTTTTTTTCAGAAATCAGTACTAATAGCCTTATTTTGTAATCAACTGTATGACTAATTTACCTGGCTGTATGCCTTATCTGCTTCACTGTAGAATTTGGCCATATCAGGATAATGTTCGTCCAACGGCAAATCTTCGATCAGTGCAACACTATGGATGTAGTAGAAAACGCCCATAAGAAGCTAAAATTAAAGGTACGAATTATTTTAAGAACAAAATTGGCAGCAAGAAATGGCGAATGAGATCAATTTATGAAAAATTGGTACTTACCAATTGGATTATGCCCCAAACGGAGATTATCAATCCGCACAAAGATAATTTAGGTCCACAGACAGGCATTTTTTACTCAAATGATCAAATTAGGCAGAAAATTCAGGTGTTTTTCTTGTTTTTTTTACTTTATTTGATAAGATGAAAATTCCCTACTGTCATGTGATATGTGATCAGGGTTGGCACAAAATTTCAGGAACATTTCTGACATTTAATTTTATAGTTAGAAATCAGGGGGTTTGTAAATCTATTGAATAGAATAAAACCAAAATGGTCGGCGGCAGTTTTTTNAGTTTTTTACGAGTTTTTGATGTTTTATTTTTTAAGGCTAACAAGACCTTTCATAGGGATTCAGTCAATACACTATACGTAACAAAATAATTTTACTATTGAAGACATTAGTAAAATCCACTATACCAAAGTTTAAATAGTTAAATCTATATTTATTGAGCTTATATAACCTTTCATTCAATAATAATTGAGTGAAATTTTGCGAAAAGTCCCAATGTTTTACCATAAAATTATTAAAAATGATCAATAATTGCTATGACAAATATTTTGCTCATATTTTGACAAAAGTTTATCATTTCTCTAAGGTCTAAGCTTTATGTCTGCGAAGTTTCGTAATTTCTTGTTTTTTTAGGGAGGGTAATATGCTGCAATTTTTGGAGTTTCATTAAAAAATTGTTCCATGATTTTTTTTATTTAATTAATTAATCATTTATCAAAGTTTAATAAGAATCGAACCATTATCAAATGCCCTTTGTCATTGATTTATAGAAAAAAAAACACTAAAAGTGAAAGTCTGTTGCCGCTTTTGATTTTTTTTTTTTGTTTCTATCAGCGCTTTATCTCCTATTAGATCTATAGCTCCTAAAGATTTTCCGATGGAAACTGACCTATAACGTGGTCACAAAATTTTGACGAACGGTCGAACGGAAGCACGGACGGACAAAAGGCATGATAATTTTTTCTTCACCGATCAGGAGATCAAGATCGGTGAAGATATATTACTCTCGCCCAGAGAGATGGACCGTTCTGAAAGTCGGGTTTGTAAAATCTTTTTGCCATCGCTATGGCAAAAAGCAGAATAATGTGGTCAATTTTAAAATAGTCAATAAAAATAGTTTGTTTTACATTTTTGTTCAAAGTTTCTAGGTATACTGATGATATGAAAAATTCAATAAAAAATATTATAACAATTAAATTTTATTTTTAAAATGAGTTGTTGAGATTTCAAAATTTTCAAGAGCGGCTAGTTGGAATTTTAAAATAATTACTGGGTTTCTTAGCCTTCATCTTTTGAAAATAGACACTTCCAGCTTTAAGAAAAGGTATAAGTTTTATTGCTTTGATAATCTCTTTTGATCGGAAAAAGCCATGTTGGTACTTCTGGTGTTATAAGGAATTGTTTAATTTTTTGAACAAAAACATAAAAATTTAAATAACCACGAGAACAAATGTCCCGTGCCATTCAATTTAGAGAGGCCTAATTCAGGTAAAAGAAAATATAATGTTCGTGTGCCGTTTCTAGTATAAACTCTGTAGTTTTAGCCTCATTTACATTTACATCAATATTACTTTTACCCAGCTGAATTTTAGAGCTACCTACCCCTTGGTTTTTATAGCACATTTTCCGCCAAGTATAGCAAGAACCAAGAAGGCAGAAAAGCGCAACAAAAATATAATTAATTTAAAAAAATTGTGTAATTTTAATATTTTAGAATTTAGAACGTGATTATTGATTATTCTAATAAAATATTCAATTATATAAAAATTAATGTATGGTGTCCCAATGAAAAATATTAAAATGATAGTTTAAGTAGTAAAAAATTGTTGAAAAATGGAAGAACCACTATTCCAACAATATTATAAAAAATATTGGCAGCTTAAAAAACGGAGATACCCTGAACAATATGTTAAAGATTACAATAAAAAGCATAACGAAGCAAAAACACTATTTGAGAAATGTATTGTTTTGAAGCAATTTCTGATCGAGACCGGCATTTATCAGAAAACGCTAGAAAGTAGAGCGCATAAAAATGAAATGGAATCTGTCTGGTACAGAGACCTTGGCGACGTTGTACTTAGTAAGAAAAATGCACTAGGGGCTCTTTTACATTACAATCATAGTGTAAGATTGGCCAAACAAGATACGGAAGATCTAGCTTTGGCCTATGCTCATAGATCAGCGGTGTATTTCCAACTGGATCAATATAAGTATTGCATCGATGATATCGAAAGAGCTAGAGAATCTCATTTTCCAGATAATCTTTTACCTAAATTGCTTACACGTTTAGAATGCTGCAAGTCAAAACTAAAGATTAATGAACTTCCACCAATCAGCCGGCATGGGCCTCTGAAATTTAGACCTAGTCTAACTTATATACCACATCAAAACATACCATTCATTATAAGAGGATTGGAACTGAAAACAGAAGCCAAATATGGAAAAGGGATCTATGCAATTACAGATTTGCATGCTGGCGATGTAATTGCAATTGAAAAGCCCATTATTCGATCATTATCTTGTGATATCAAAGATCGATGTTGCTACTGCTTCAAGGAAAATTATTTTAGTTTATTGCCATGTGAACATTGCACAGCAGTTATGTTTTGTTCGAGTTCTTGCAGGAAAAAGGCCTATGCCGAATTTCACAAATACGAATGCTCAATGATTGACGCAATTCTTGAAATAAAACAAGATTGCGTTTTACTTACCATGAGGATTACCTGGCTGGCTCTAAGAGCATTTCAAACAACACACGAATGGCGAAAATTTGTTAGTTCGATTCATTATGAGAATATAGATAATTTTAAGTTGGACTTCAATTCGGACAATCTCGTTGACGATTATTCGAAAATAATGAGCCTGCAATGCAATGAATCTGGTTTAGATGAAAATACTCGTTTCTTTATTATATTGACGGCAACAAAGGTGGAAGAATTGATAATGCGAGACGCCGTTCTTAAAACACATTTTACAAATATTCAAGACTGCGAGTTTTTGCAGAAAATTCTTCTGCAACACTCCAAAATTGCTGCTTTAAATTGTGAGTATGTATTTAAAAAAAAATAGTTTTTGGAACTAGGAACGGGTATATTTTTCTGCTAATTTTCTTCAAAATTGGTCAATACTAAGTAGATAGATTTTTTGTACCTAGTAGTCATCTTTTTAGAGTCCCCTTGAAGTCCAATTTTTCCTAAATTACCTTTATCTCANCATATTTTTCTGCTAATATTCTTCGAAATTGGTCAGTAGATAGATAAAATAAAAAACTAAATGCCAAGCTAGAAGAAAGGATTCAANTTGAAGTCCAATTTTTCCTAAATTACCTTTATCTCATACATCAAATTCAAAACAAAATATAATAGCATTTCCAAAAAAATCTAAATTGGTTCCTGATGGAGCCTAGGAGTAAACTTAAATATAAGCTTGTTTTGCTCTTATAAGCTTATTTTGCTTATTTTTTTTTCAGCTTAATTTAAAATTTTAAGCTTAGTTTGACTATTTAAGCCCTCAGCTGCGTAACGTAATTTATGGAAAGCCTCCAAGTAAAACGATACAATTGTACAAAAAATCCAAGTAACTCATCAATGTCATTTTCACCTTTCTTTTAGTTTTTCCGATTTTTTGTAAATTTAAATCCTCCTAAAGTCCAATGCTCATAAAGAAACAAATTAAGTTCTTCAGGCAATTTCTTAAATATAAAGGTAACCCTTTTTCTCTATTTATAGCACGATCATTCACGTTTCCAATTGAAGTAAGAGGGACAGCAGAATATCCTGAAAATCTGAATTACAGTTTAGTTCAAATGGGATATGAAATCAATAGCATTGGCAGCCTATTTAACCATTCTTGCATTTACAATACGGTCAAAATAAGCCATCTCGAGATGAACGTATTTTATATATTACGGCCAGTTAAAAAAGGAGAGCAGTTATTTGTCAACTACGGTGGAAGTTCTACTGATTTCACACTCACCAATAAAGAGCAACGAAAAGAAGAACATAAAAAATTTGGCATTAGGAAATGTGAATGTGAAGCATGCTTGTGTAACTATCCCACAATGAATGAAATTGCCAATCACTTTAACCATGACCATTTATGCTGGATTCTTGAATCGTTCGAAGATTTATATGATGTTTCTGACGAGAGATTGACAAAGAGCTTGAATATTATGCATCAGACTGAAAAATCATTGTTTCACCCTAATTTAGTTTTACATAAACTTGAATGGGTTGTTTTAACAGATTTGCATATAAATGCTAGAGAATACGATTGAATATTAGTATTATTTGTTATAATAATTATGTTGTTACCAAATATATAAGTAAATATATATTTTAATGGAGAATAACAATTTATAATATTTGTTTAATAAATGTCTTGATTTGAAAAAAAA
>JXOU01014996.1:16872-29045 GCA_001014815.1 Chaoborus trivitattus | reverse complement strand
CTGATTCCAAATTTGCCAAAATCTTGAAAAAAATATATCTCTAAGGAAGCCGGGAAAAGTTGGTCGTGCATGTATGTTTTTTCATGACATAAACTTATATGATCATACTGCTAAATTTGATAACACGAATTTAATTGTTTTAAGTCACAAATTTATGCTGCTTGAATGCATTTTGACTCTTTGAGTACCGTAACATACTCTTTTTTAAACCAAAAACACCCTGTACAGTGTGTTTGAGTTATTAAACATTAGCATTGTTTTTTTACGAACGTTTTAGCATTTTAACTCTAAATTTTCGGTATATACACCAAGACACCTTTCCAAATTTGTTACACGTCTGCATAATTGACCACATTCATACTAAAATAATTTCTACCACTTTTATTCAAATTCATTATTAAATAAATTTTGGTTGGGGCTAATTTATCCAAAAAAGTATGTTTTGGGTTTCGTTTTATAGATTCAAACATGAATTATGATGCCACACATGGCAAGCGTGACNAATTTCTACCACTTTTATTCAAATTCATTATTAAATAAATTTTGGTTGGGGCTAATTTATCCAAAAAAATATGTTTTGGGTTTCGTTTTTCAGATTCAAACATGAATTATGATGCCACATATGGCAAGCGTGACTGCCTTTAAATTAAATGGATATCATGAACACAAGATTAAATCCTGATTAAATTGAATCAAGTTGATTAGGTTAGCTAAGCAGAAGCTAGGGCGTGATATCACAGAAAAACGTGTTTTTTGTTAATGTCAAAAAATTGAAACATGAAAAATTACGGAAAAGTCAAATATTTAATTATTTTTGGCATACACCGTAATATGTCCTAATTTTGTGATAGTGCCTAGTTCTACGACATTTTCTAAAAAATCGAAATTCAAATATCTTTAAAAGCTTATTGTTCACATTATTCAGCTCTCAATTGTATTGGACTTGCTGATAATTAAAAAAATATATAAAAAATTAGGACATTTCACTGTATTTTGGTAAAATAAAATTATAAAATTTATGATACAAGAATTGCAAAAATATCATGATCTGAGCACATGTCATTAATTTTAGTTTACTCGAGCTAACCAGTGTTCATTCGACTATTAGCTTTTAGAACATCAAATAAGCCAGACAGAATCATCAAAAAACCCCACTTTAATTCGGTACCCATCAAAGAATCTACTTAAAAATGCGACCGAAATTTTGTTTGCATACAAAATTTTCGGATTTCCCAATTTTACAATAATTAATTTTTATAAAAATAAACACGAAACTGAAAAAAATAAGGCTGGCTGAAAGCCAATTTATGCGTTATAGCTCTGTGTGTAGTAAAAACGTTTTTTTTTCACATTTTTTGTTTTGGTAAACAATAATGACGATAATAATTTCATTGAACTTTTTCACGAGAATTGCAATTTATTTAAGACTATTTCTTTTTCTATTTTCCTAAATTTTTAAAGTACTGATAACCATCGACGTCAATCGCAAGGAATTCGAATAGTATTGAGTTTATTATCTCAAACCGAGAATTTGAGATAATAAAAACGAAAAGTGTGTGTGTGCTAGAGGGCAATTCAGCAATCAATTCCTCATTTTGTCGACAGAAAAAAGCTACGCACTTTTTTCGAGGATTGTTTGCCAGTTTTGGTCCAAAAGCTTCTGAAGAGCGAGAAAAAAATTGATTCAGTCGTGAAAAAGGTTTTCGAGATGTACGTAAAAAAATGCATTCCACAAAAAAATTAATGCTTGTTTGTTTGTTGAATTAGAACTAAATTTTATTGATTTACATATATTATATGAATATATGGTATTTATATGCTTTGTTATGTAATCGTAATCTAATGAATGAAAACAAAACAACATCAAAATATCATTGATTGGCTTTCATTATATTGATTCAAAATCAATTCAAAGTTTAAAAAACGACAACTCTACAGCAATAATAAATACAGTATTAAATCAAATTTCCGTCAAGATTCCAGAAGAAAATGACAAAAATAGATTCTTGGGCATGTTTGANCGACAACTCTACAGCAATAATAAATACAGTATCAAATCAAATTTCCGTCAAGATTCCAAAAGAAAATGACAAAAACAGATTCTTGAGCATGTTTGAAATGCATAGTGCACATTTTTAAAGTGTTTTTCAAATTTATTATCATTAAAAATATTATCAATATCATACACATAGCCGAATTGAATTAAATCTCAAAATGTGTCTAGACTTTAGATACAAAAGTAAAAATACAGCAAATTTTATGTATCATTAAGTTAAATAGTGAAAAAAAATTCTTTCGAGCATTTTGGTTTAAAAAATCGGCTAATTAGGCCGAAAAATAAAACCTAAAATTGGGCTGATAATAAAATAGGCGAATATACCCTAAAAGGCTGTATTTTAAGTCCTTAAAAGGCCCACTTTGCATAATTTTAACATCAACCTTTTTTTTTAGTTTTTTGAAACTTTTTAATAATTAATAGGAAAATCAAGCAAAAATTATTTCTGGACTACAAAAATAAGTTTCACTCCGTGTCATTTTTGGTTTTTTAATTTTTTAAATTTTCTTACAACTTGTCAAAAATATTTGCTCATTGAGAAAATTCAGTTGAACTATTTTGAACTATTTTAAATGTAAAGATCACCAATTTTACCCCAATTTTATTTTTTTTGATAAAAACGCAAATTATTTTGCAAATATTATTTATCGATTATAAATCTATTTTTCATTTAAAAAAAAACAAAATTATTGTGCCGGAAAATGGCTTTTTTCCATATTTTTCCCAGATGAGGTCATGTAAAAACCCATCAATATAATGCATCGGTTTTGGCATCCATTTTCCACACATACATATATTTTTAGGCCTGTGTATAGTTTATATTTTATTAGAATAAACCTGGCATTTCTTGTTTCAAAATTTATGACAGATAATAAAATCTTATCTAAATTATACCATAAAAGGAATTGTATATTACCTGAAACGTTTCATTGATCTGTAAATAAAATCCATGTCTATCAGTTTAAGATAAGTGAGTGATTGTTTGAATTAGCTTTTAAATTTAGCATGTATTTGTCTGTTGCTTCTCTCTCTGGCTACTATCTATACCTATCATATCTTTATCAACCACAATTTCACACATAAATGTACCTGCTACTATAAGATGTAGACAGAGAAAAAACATTTGTATAAAAATTAATTATCACATAATGTTGAAAATATTTTGTGAAATCTGTTTAATGATTGATAGGATAAATGGTTATAATCGCATCTCATTTTAAATTTGCTTATTAGCAAACTAGGAATAAAAATGGAGAAGAAACGTGATTATAAAATTTAAATTTTTGTGAACCGATTGTAAATTTTATTCTGCAAAATGTAAATCAAACATTTTTATTTAAATTATGGCAATAGATGAATATTCAATTATATATTTTATGTTGGCCATCAAAACCTATGAAATTCGGTACACTTGTTTGCGTTTGGCTGTTTATATGATCTCAGAAAGCATGAATGCCTTTTTTTCATAAAACAAAAAATTGATAAACTCGAAGCATAGGGAAATTTGAGTTAATTGAGTTTAATTTGTAGATTGATAAAATGTAAATGTTGGCAAATAAAAAAAAAGGTCTAAAACCAAAAGAATAGAAATTTTTGACAATTAAAAAAATATATAGATATGATGTCATTTTTTATTGTTTTTTTTTTAATTTTTGGTTGCAATAAATTTAAACGTAAGTGTATATTATGTATAGTAAATGCTCGATATAAGAGAGTATTTTTATTATATCGAGTATTTGTGGAGTATTTTCTTAGACAAATGGTCAAAATTTCAGAAATATTCCAAATTTTTGTTCACTAAAAGCACATTTCAATAAAAAAATCATTGCGCAAGTAATTTTCTAGATCATAACCTCAAAATAGTAATAGAAAACTTCCTAATTAGCAAAATAAGTTTTTCTTGATCATAATTGTTTGGTTGGAATTATTTTTTTTATGTAAGATTCATGATTTAATGCTGAAATTTAGTGAAATTAACATCTTTCTTATGTTGGAATAATTCAATATAAGAGTACTCTTTTATATGGAATATTTACTGTAAATGCATGACCAGTGTCCTTAAAGTAGTAACATAATTTCTAGATATTATTTTAATCTAGATTTTGTGATTTTTGGCAGAAAACTTTGTTCAATAAAAGTTTTTGGGTCAGTAAAATTAGGCCAAAAGCCAAAAGCCGTAGAAAAATTTGGGCAAAAAGCTTAATGACAAAAAATAATTAATCAATAGGTAAAATTAACAAAATACAATTTTTAGGTATGTGAATGTCACTGATGGACTTTTATAATTTATCCTCTTGCCATTTTTGGATTCAGTTTTTTGGCATAAACTTCCATTACAAATCAAATACCTCTAGTATTGATAAAATGAAGCATTTTTAGAGATTATATGAAAATTATGGTTTTAGAAAATCTGAGTTTTGGATATTCCGTCCAGTTTTTAAGAAAAATAGTATTTATTTACTATAAAATCAAATGACAGTTGTTAAACTAATCGATTACTTGTATTTACTTTTAAATAATTAATATATACAAATTAATTATGGAATTTTTGTCTGTATAGAATTATAGAGTATATACGCTAATACATTAGTTTCACATCAAATCGATTTCTGATTATTTCAATAACGCGTTTTGTGCAAATGCCAACTCGAATAATCTTTCCTCTATCTATAAAACGTGGAACATTAATTGCTAATCGATTCAAAATGTTTCTAAGCTTAATTCTAAGGCAAAAATTAGCAAAACTGGGGCATAATTTCATGTTTGACCTTAAAAATAAAAAAATAAAATATTTTTTATATGCATATATACTTTTTTTCTGAAAATGGGAAAAACACCTCTGCTGTTGCTGATTATGTAACAACTGGAAAATGTGCGCAGGTCCTGAAATAACGATAAAGTAGATTTTCCTCTGTGGAATGCATGCCATAGAAGAATAATTTTTACTAGACATGAACATGACTATAGAAAAAATCGAGCGTCTCGGCATATGCAAGTAAAATTCTTATAATTTCAATTCTTGTATGATACCGTCTTGACACCAAACAAAGTCAGAGTACCAAACAAAGTTGTATTTCAATATTTTTTTCAATTTTATGAATATACGATTTTAATCGTCTGTCTATTGTAGTGAATTCAAACACATTTATCCTGTTTTAAGATGTTTAAAATCAATTTTTTTAAAGCAAAAACCTTTGTTTTTTTCCAAATCGATTGCTTGGTGCACCTCCAATTTTGGCTTATAATTGAATTTTGACACCTTTAAATGAATAAGATATCCTTTCATGGCAATTTAAAGACCCTGTTTTAGGTGTCTAGAATCTCAGAACAGTAAAACAATACTTTGTTTGGTGTCAAGACGGTATATGAGAGAAAATAAATATTTGTTTAAAACTTACTATTGTTAAAAGTATGCCAAAAACTGTCGATATTAAAACTACTTCTGTTTTTATCAGTCTTTTAAATCCATAAAGAGACATCCAAAAATTATGTAACAAACCTAGTGGGGAGGAGAAGTTGTTACATAACACTAGTTTCAATTGTTTTTGTCAAAATTTTAGAATATTTTACAAAATTTCGTTCAGGTCATTAACTTATAGGTTTAACTTTTAATCTTGAATATTTTATATTGACAATGTATTTTATGAAAGTATTTTGTATGTAAATTTTTTGCAACTGAAATATTTTCAAGGGGGTCTAAAAATTTTGCGCTACGTAATTTAAAAAGCAGGAGTCTAAAACTGTATATGAACTAGNCTAAAAATTTTGCGCTACGTAATTTAAAAAGAAGGGGTCTGAAACTGTATATATGAACTAGAGTTTTGCCATGAAAAACAGCTGAATTACTTAATGACTTTGACTAGAAAGCTTATCAGAACAAAAATACTTTTTTTATTTCATAATAAATTGAGTACTACAGAGGCTATGCTTTTTTGTAATTTAATTGAATGATATTTTGATGTTGTTACCTGATCCTCTACAATTACAATTTATATAAAAATATATATTCTCGAATTGACAATTTTGTCGATATTTGTGAAAACAGGTAAAAAAAAACTAGTTAATTATTTTGATTTCAATGCATATAATGTGAATGTATTTATTTTTTCGTAATTTTTGATTGTTCGTTTTGATGGTTACAATTATTGCCTAATATTAATATACATATTTTTTGAATATTTTTTTCTTCATTTTGTTTACATATTTTGTATCATATTTTTTATTATTTTAATCATCATGCTTTTGTTTTCATGTTGTTGCTTTTGTTAAACCTTTAGACTGGCAGGACCGACTCCTATCGAGTCGCAACTGTGGCTCGGGTGGACGATGATAATCGAACAGCAGATGGACAGTATAAGGTAAGTCTGAGCACGTCATTATTTTCACATTAAATTAACGCTAATGACGATCGATTTATAAACTTTTTGTTTTCCATTAGTACATTGTCAATTATAGTGTTCTTAACGGTTATATAACATGCTAAATGGATATAGTTTTTCTAAAAGGAAAAATGTTCATGGATATAAAATATAAAACTATAAAATAAGTTAAATTGTTACTTTGTAGATAATCAATAAGCTGGGCGTTTCCGACTAATGACTGATGAAAATTAAAACTCTCGAAGTTCTTCATTCTATTTTCTCAGAATAAATATTAAAATTTAATTGGTGAAAATTAAATGGTGGAATAAAAGGGCGAATAGACAAAGGGCTGAAAAATAATGGTCAAAAAACGACATTTAACTGAAGCGAGCGCTAATTCGTTTCTTTTTTAAAAAAAAAGTACTTCGATTGTCGGATTTTAAAATTGGCCCCTTTGGATTTTCGGCTTTTTGTACCCGATTCATAATCAATAAAAGTTTCACTGTATACTTTCATTCGAGTTCAAAGGTGCACTGTNCGGCTTTTTGTACCCGATTCATAATCAATAAATAGCCGTTCTCTAAAAGTTTCACTGCATACTTTCATTCGAGGCTAAGAGATGAAAAAAATGGGAGAAAAAAATAAAGGGCTGCAAAAATAAAAAGGTTAAAAATAATGAACTAATTTTTATTCCTCAATAAGACTTTTTTTGTGAATGAACTTGATTTTGGCGTAGAAACACACAAAAGCTTGGAGTAAGTTTTTAAAAGCTTAGAAAAAAAATTGAATTTGATAAAAGAAAGTATTATAAAATTTCCAAATTTTAATTTTTTTTTTTGGGCAAAATATCGCCCAAAAGTGACTTANAAAAAAATTGAATTTGATAAAAGAAAGTATTATAAAATTTCCAAATTTTCATTTTTTATGGCAAAATATCGCCCAAAAGTGACTTTCAGAACGGAACGTCCCCTTCACTATTAGAGTTTTTCTTTAAATAAATGAATGATTAAATTCTTACCAAACTTTTTAATATGATTTATCAAATGAGTAGCAAAATAAGAAACCAGCGAAAAATTCCGTAATAAACATTTCTACGGTACAGGGTACTATGTTTTAAAACTGCTCGAGATCACTATAATCGAATAAAAAAAAAACACAAAGTTATGAATTGCCTTTTTTTAAAAAAGACACATTCAATTGTCAAAATTACAACTATTTTCACTAAAACCATCCAAGTCTGAGCCTAATTAATCCAACACCCGCAAAACAAGTTAATTAACTTTGATAGAGACATGTTGGACTAGTTAAAATTCAAACAAGGACTTTCGAAATAACCATTAAAAGCAATTAACCAAATTATCTGGAATGTAGTTATTTCTACTAATACAACTATAATACTAACAAAAATTATAAAAAGCGGTGTTGCCATAAATATTTAGGGTAGTCGCGTTTTTTGGCGTAAAATTAAGCATTTTTGTTTTGCTTCAAGGTTTCATCTTGTATCAAGTAATTTGGTATCAATTTTTAAGTTCTTAGAAAATTTACAAAGCTTTCTGATGATAGTTACATAACTTTGTTTTCTTAAAAAAAATTTCCTGTTTTTTTTTTAGATAAATTCAATATTAATACGACTTTTATATGTAAATTTCCTCAAGAAAATATCAAAAAACTGTAAGCAAAATAATTTTGTCTGCTATTTAAGAGCTTACCTATATGAATAGTGTCAGCTGTCAAACTTTTCTTCAGCTGTCAAAAATCAAGATTTTAAACAAAACACTGGTAAATTTTAAAGATGACAAGTTTTTGACTTAAAATTGTAGCAGTTCTACCATAGATTGTATTAAGAGCTAAATGGTACGAAATTTTGAATATTTAATATCTTTTTTTGCTACTAGATGAAAAACTTGGTATCATCTTCAAAATTCACCAGTATTTTGTTTACATAGAAAAGTCGTGATTTTTTTATAGCCCAAGAAAAGGTTAACACCGGACGGTAAACTACCTATTCTTAACATTCTCTAGTCCCAGTTTTTTTTCAAAAGTTGGGTTCAATTTGTTTAAAAAAAAAATTACTGTTTTTGAACAATTTTAAAAATATGTAAAATTTGGTTACATGAATTGTAAACACACCTGGGAATTAAAATTCAACATAGAAAAGTTCCTTGAACATAAACTGTCCGTAAATTCGTTTTTTTTTATTTAAAAACTAGTTAAAAGACATTTTATGCAACTATATTCTATTATGCGTGAGCTCTAAAGTAAGGACCTATCTATATAAATAGTGACAGCTGTCAAACTTTTCCCCAGGTGTCAAAAAATCAAGATTTTACTATGCAAACAAAACACTATAGTAATTAATAAATTTCAAAACTGAAAAGTTTTTGACTTGAAATTATGGAGGTCGCAAAAAAACTATATTAAATATTCAAAAATTAGTTTAGTGCTTTGTTTAGATAGAAAAATCTGAATTTTTTGTCAGCTCTGAATAATAGTTTGACAGCTGTCTCCTACTGTCAAATATTTAATAAATTTCGTCAAAAAGCGTATTTTTATTTCTTAGCGCGTCAAATGACGCGCAGGTCTTTTATTTCGTCTAATATGGCAACGCTGATCAAAAGGTAAATTTTCTACTTTGGTAAATAAAAATATTAATTTTTACAATGTTTATTAATATTTAATTGAGTAAATATGCAGAATAATGAAGCTTTTTAAGAATACGCTTTAAACTTTTCTGCCTGTTTACCATTAACTTTTATTAAATTAAAAAAAAATTATAATGAAGTTGAAATAATTTTATTCTTTTGTTTATTCTATTCTATGCAGTCCAAAAGGAAAATGCCACCAAAGAAAAATAAATCAGAAAATCTTGATGATCTAAAACAGGAATTGGATATTGACTTTCATAAAGTCACTGCTGAAGAACTATATCAAAGATTTCAAACACATCCTGAAAATGTGAGTATGCCAAATTAATTATTTATTTTTTTGATTTTTATAAAGAAAAACGATCCGAATACAAATTATTTGCGTTGTTTGTTGTTATCCAATCCATCTGTCTAAATGAAATTATAGAGACGGATTTTTAGATATCCATAATAAATTAAGACTTCAAATCCAACTGAAATATAAATGGAGTATATTTCTATTTTCTCATATCAATATAATAAATATTAATAAATGTTTAATTTCCAGGGTCTCAGTCACGCAAAAGCGAAAGAAAATTTGGAACGAGATGGACCAAATTCGTTAACCCCACCTAAACAAACACCAGAATGGGTGAAATTTTGTAAGAATCTCTTTGGTGGTTTTGCCCTTTTACTGTGGATTGGTGCTATTTTATGTTTTATCGCCTATTCAATCCAAGCAAGTACCGTCGAAGAGCCAGCTGATGATAACTTGTATCTAGGTATCGTACTTGCAGCTGTCGTCATAGTTACTGGTATTTTCTCATATTATCAGGTAAATAATCAGAAACTAAATTTTTTAGAACATTTTACCTATAACAAATTTATTTTATTTTATTTTAGGAATCAAAAAGTTCTAAAATTATGGAATCATTTAAAAACATGGTACCGCAATTCGCTACAGTTATACGAGAAGGTGAAAAACTCACCTTACGTGCTGAAGATTTAGTTCTTGGTGACATTGTTGAAGTCAAGTTCGGTGACAGAATACCTGCCGATATCAGAGTTATTGAAGCCAGAAATTTCAAGGTGATTATTGTTATTATATTTGTCATCAAATTATTTCCTATTGAATAGTTTTTTATGATGTATTTGATTAGATTTATGTGTACATACTTAAGAACTAAAAATTAAAAGGATATTATTTTTTTAAGATTAATATGACAGGTTCTAAAGCTCTTAGAAACATAAAAAACTTAATAAAATTAATAGAATTAAGGTGCTATTACATTAGTATTGAAAATGGAAAATTGAAACTTGAAACTTTAAAATTAGTTCCTGTATAACAGTTGTGGTGTCGCTTATTTTGATAAGAAATCATAAGTTTTCTCGCAAAATAAAATTAAAAAAAATACTTTAATAAGGATTAACACTTTGAATACTCTAATTTTTCATTTTCAATCAAAAGAATGGAAATGATTTTGATTTTAACCAATTATTATTGATAATGCAGGGCCACCTCAACTGTTATACTGGAACTTATTTTCAATGCTAATATAATAGCACATTTAANCACCTCAACTGTTATACTGGAACTTATTTTCAATGCTAATATAATGGCACCTTGTGCTATTCGTTAGCATTGAAAATTGAAACTTGAAAATAAATTCTGTATAACAGTCGTGGGGATACTGCATTAACAATAAGAATTTGTTAAAGTCGAAGAAATTTCAATTTTAAGATAGACTAGTGACTAGAGTATTTAAAGTTACTATACTAATTTANGTCGAAGAAATTTCAATTTTAAGATAGACTAGAGACTAGAGTATTTAAAGTTACTATCCTAATTTAAATATGTTTATTTTATTTTGCCNTATGTTTATTTTATTTTACGAGAAAACTAAGATTTTTGATACGAAATTAGTGCCACCACAACTGTTATACAGGATCTGATTTTACTTTTAAATTTAAAGTTTTTGCTAATATAGTATTACCTTTGAGAGGTGCTTTTATATAAGCAGGACACTGAGTTATTATATTGNTATTGAAAATGATAAATAAGAGTATTAAAAGTGCTTTCGTTTTTCCTGATTAAAATATATTTTATTTTAAGAGAAAACTAGAAAAATTTATATGAAATTAACTTTACCACAACTGTTATACAGGAATTTATTTTCATGTTTAAATCATATTACTGTCTAACTTTTCATTATTAAACTTGTTTTAGTCAGGATCTTGTATTGAAGAGTTGACAAAATCTATTAAAAATTTAATATAGAAAACACGCCCAAAATTCTTTCTAGACCTTTTTTTAAAACTATGATCAAATAATAATATACAGTCATTCTTCGATTTTCTCCCAATTTCAAAAATCTTATTAAAATTCAACAAATTTGTATGTTTTCTTTTATCATACGTATAATCTCATAGAAACCCCAATTCAGGTTGTCAACTGCAATTTTTTTGGTATTGGCCAATATCAAAGAAAAAAATTTGAATTGCTAATTAGCGCCTGTTTCTTTCATCTCATAAAATAGCTCATATTTATTTTTTTATTAATTTTAACAATGGATAATTTCAGGTTGACAACTCATCATTGACTGGTGAATCTGAACCCCAATCACGTGCCCCAGATTTTACGCATGAAAATCCATTGGAAACAAAGAATTTGGCTTTCTTCTCAACAAACGCCGTTGAAGGTACTGCCAAGGGTATTGTAATTTGCTGTGGTGATCAAACGGTTATGGGTCGTATTGCTGGTTTGGCTTCAGGTTTGGATACTGGCGAAACACCAATTGCTAAGGAAATCCACCATTTCATTCATTTGATTACCGGCGTTGCTGTATTCTTGGGCGTGACATTCTTCGTTATTGCTTTCATTTTGGGTTACCATTGGTTGGATGCTGTCATCTTTTTGATTGGTATCATTGTCGCTAACGTACCCGAAGGTTTATTGGCTACTGTCACCGTATGTTTAACATTGACTGCTAAGCGTATGGCATCCAAGAATTGTTTGGTCAAGAATTTGGAAGCTGTCGAGACATTAGGTTCAACATCGACAATTTGCTCAGATAAAACCGGAACATTGACACAAAATCGTATGACAGTTGCTCATATGTGGTTCGATAATCA
>JXOU01014956.1:3553-15470 GCA_001014815.1 Chaoborus trivitattus | reverse complement strand
ATTCCAAATATTCAAAACATTTCTTTCTTAAAAACTTAATGTTATAAAAGTAAGATTATCACAGGTGACTTTTAAACTTTGGCATCAAACAGCCTTTTATAATTGGAATAATATTCAATTTCCAAAAATAAATAAATTATTGCTATGCAAAATTGAGTGAAATCTTCGAAAGGATATCGCGATGCAAAGAACACGAAAAAAAACAACCACGGAATAATAAATAAAAATAAAAAGAGGCAGAAGGAAAATCTCCACTGATTTTCATTTTATATTTTATTTTATTTTATGTTGTATAAAACATGTTTGAAATTGTAGAAAATGTTATGCGGTACGAGATTTTCATCGTCCTGCTTGGCGAATAAGAAAAAGAAGAAGAACTACAAGGAGGAAGAGAACAAGTAGTGGAATGAGTGGAATGTTTTTGCTGTTATTTGCGCTGCTGTGGGATGAGTCACGGGGGGACAAAGGACTATGGCTAAAAATATTATAAGAGGGAGAAAATGACACGTTCATCACATCTCACATGTACAGTCAGTGTACACAATGAAACGAAAAAGGATTTTATAAGGATAAATTTTAATACATACATGTATTATATGTATATACTTATGCTTATATGTACGATTTTATTTATATGTTGAAAAACATTAAATATAAAAAAAATAATAATATANGTATATACTTATGCTTATATGTACGATTTTATTTATATGTTGAAAAACATTAAATATAAAAAAATAATAATATAAAATAGCACATGTATCAGCGGGTACGAATTTCGCCATAGGGGATTCGCGGATAAAAAGAAAATAACAATAATGGATGGAAAATTTTTGATATATTATCGAGTAACATGCCAATTTTTTGTTTTCTTAAAATTATCAAAATTCAGGAGGTTTGGGTGCATTTCCTTTTTTATTTTTCAAAATTTCTCATTATTATTTTTCAATCTTTGAGCAATGCTTAAAATAAGAAACTAAATGCAAATCAAAGAATGGATTGTAAATTTTTTTCTACGTATCAAAAACAAAATATATCTTAACAAACAGGTTTAAATTAAATTTGAAATTCTGTCAGCTTATTTAAAAATAATAATATAATATATAATTGTATGCATGGAGTACAGATGTCGTAGTTACTAACGACACTCTTAAAAATTGTTGTTTTTGGGATCATAATACATTTTTAAGATAAAATTTTAATGTTTTTCATATTTTTTTCTTTTTTTTTGGAGAAAAGTATTCTGCTATTAATGGAATCTTATAGAAATGTTGTCACTTATTGTCCTGCTACTCATTTGATGCATCATTACACAAAGTTTGGTAAGAATTGAATCATTAATAGGCAGAACATTGATTTCAAGAAAACTTTAAGAGGGAAAGTATGACTCCATTGTTAGATCATCATAGCTTATATTTGAATTTTATCTTAGTTTACTCCTAACCTATCTTATTAATAATTTAAAAAAATGTTAAAAAATATCAAATTATCCTAAGCTTCTATTTGGCCAGTTTTTGACCGTGAGGGCTCATTATTTGGAAAAAGAGCAATATTGGTTTATGTTTTATGCTTACAAATTATTTCTGAACATAAAAAATTTAAGTCTCAATGGTTATGACATTATTTATGTACCCGTTTTCATGTAACATACCTGTAACACTACAACAGTATAAAACTGACGTCTATCTATCATATTTGAACATAAATCTGTGTCCCTAAGTGAAAATGGAAGGTACAAAAACATATCCTCTCAAAATATTTTGTGGATGAATGGTAAGTGCAAGAAAACAAAACAAAAAGATTGGAAATTAAATCTTTGCCAATTTCATCCTACAAAAAAGGGTAGCTGATTTGATGAAAAAAAAACGAATGAATAAACTATACACTCACATCACATAATAGTGCCAAAAACACATCTTCTTATGACGATATTACGCTAGGGATGGAATGAAAATTGAGGATAGCAGAAAAAAACTTAACATTCTTAGGCGATCTAATTTTCTGTTTCGCAAACATAACTCATCTTACTTTACAATCCTTGTCTATTTTTTGTATGTAGCTTATTTAATAAAGGAACGTAGTCAATGGTGTGGATGATATCAAAAATATAATTTTTTAAATTGTTTCAAATTAGACAGTGGTAAAAGATCGAAAAGCCAAAAGGCCGATATCAAAAGGCTAGACTATGAAAGCTTTTTTTTTTTGAGAAAAAAGCTTATTTCAAAAATATATTAGTTTTATCCTAATTTATGCTAAACTTACGAAGTTTCAAAAAAAAAAATTCAAAGACAATCCGAAACAATATAATTCAAAATCTCCGAAAAAAGGGACAATATTTCGAAAAAATGGAAATAACGTCAGACGAAAGAAATGAAATCTACGAAAACTTGCTGAATCCTTCAAAAAAAGGCAAAACCTCAGAAAAAATAACACAAAAACTCAATAAAAAATCTCTCAAAACTTCGGAAAAGTCTCTAAATTTATTTTTTTCGAAGGTTTTGCCATTTTTTTCACAGATTTCATCGCTTTTTTCGAAGATATTAAATTAAATTTTTCTGAGATTTTAATTTATTTATTAAAAGATGAAATTTTTTTAACACAATTCCAGCTTAAAATAAGTTTTTATAAATAGCTTATTATTTTTATGAAAACCCAAAAAATGACAGCATACTACTCCTCAAAAAAAAAATTACGAAACTTTTTAGTATAAAGTTTTAACCCAAAATAGTTACAAATTTTTCACCGAAAAAAAGTGATGAAACCTCAGAAACAAAAAAAACTTCCAAAAAAACTCAGATAAAAAACTTCCAAAACAAAATAATTCAAAACCTCCGAAAAAAGGGACAACATTTCCGAAAAAAAGTTAAGAAACCTCCAATGAAAGTGATAAAATCTCCGAAAAAAATGAAACCTCCGAAA
Source organism: Chaoborus trivitattus (assembly GCA_001014815.1). Classification (NCBI taxonomy): domain Eukaryota; kingdom Metazoa; phylum Arthropoda; class Insecta; order Diptera; family Chaoboridae; genus Chaoborus; species Chaoborus trivitattus. The sequence goes on along the minus strand of JXOU01014956.1, from coordinate 12,551 downwards.
AAAAGGCAATACCATGGTAATACCAAACAAAGTGGTATTTTTCAGTATCGAAAACTTTAGAGACATATTTATGCCAGAATTTTTCCTAATATTGGTTCAAAATACAAGAATATGGTTTGCCTAAAATCCAAATTAAAGACTTTAACCACTAAATTAAGTTTTAAATACAGCAAAAGCGTTTAAAAATGACATTTAAATAAAAATTAAAATGGACCAAACAAAGTGGTGTTGTTGAATACCCAAACAAAGTGGTAGACCCAAACAAAGTGGTAGTCTTATATTTTCTTGATTTTGTCATTAAAAATTCACGTAATTCATTAGCTTTTAATATTTTTTGTGTAATTTTTAACTATTTCTACTAAAATATGCAATAAACCCACTTAAATCACAGAATAAGATACAAAATAATAGTTGTATTTCAAGATACCACTAATAACAATTATGACCCAAAAACTGCATATTGAAAAAAGGAAAAAACAAAGTGGTATGTAATATTAGCACGACTACATAAAAGTAGTAACAGTTAATCTATTTTTATAGATTTTCTCTATTATTTGATGTTTTTGAATAGCTATACTGTAACTTCATATGAAAATTGACAAAAACTTTTCAAAAATACATTTTACTTTAAAAAAATAAAATAAAATGTGATAATACCACTTTGTTTGGGGCTACCACTTTGTTTGGTATCACCACGGTACCTCAAAAAAAAAAAAATACACAAAAACTTAGTAATAAAACCTCTGAAAAAGTTATTGAACCTCGGAAAAAAGTAACAAAACTTCCGAAAAAGAGTAATAACATCCGAAAAAATTGTTTAAAACACAGAAAAAAATTAATGAATTTTCCGAAAAAAAATTTGGAGGTTTTGTAACGTTTTTTGGAGGTATTGAATTAAATTTTGAGAGATTTTAATTTATTTTTTTCGATGAAAATTTTGAGCACATAGGTAAATTAATTCAAAAAGATTAAAGTAAACTTCAAAAATAATAGAATAGACTTTTCAAATTTAAATTACAATTATGTTTTAGTCAACTTAGTCATAAAAATTAGCATAATAATGAATTGAAGTAAGCACTAATACTTACGTAATTATAAAGAACAAGGAAGAAAATGAATAAATAATACAATATTATTTTATATTAATTTATATGTTATTTATTAATTGAATACCGTCTTGACACCAAACAAAGTCATATTTTTAGCACCTTTACCTTTAAATGTGTTTATTTTGGGTCTTAAAAAAGCCATAAAAAGGATAATGAATTCATTTTGCGTATTAAAAGTACTAAAAATCGATTATAAGTTGAATTGGAGTTGTACCAAACAAAGTCATATTTTCGACTAAAATCATTTGTTTTAGATGTTTTTAAATTGCTTTTACATAAAATTTGTTTATTGTACTGCAAAGATAACATGCACAAGAATATTTGAAAATATTTTTCAGGGGTTTTGGATTTATTATTTTAGCTTTTTCAGTCATATTTTACATGACTTTGTTTTATCCAAATTGATTTATATGCAATCAATTTGGAAAAACTAAGTTTTTTTTTCAAAAAATTAGGACTNTTTTTTTTCCAAAAATTAGGATTAATATGACTGATTTTGTTTAATAGACAAAAAACGTCAGAACACAAATAAAAACAAAAAATTCAAAATAAAATGAAAAAATGGTATTGTTAATCCAGAAAATTGACAAAAATATTCAAATATGACTTTGTTTGGTGCACTGTCTTTCTTTGGTGTCAGCGCAAGCAATGTTATTATTTTTTTTGAATATTTTTCATTAAATTTGCAATTGAAAAAAAGTCAATTTTATTAGTTTTCACTCATTTTGAGCTCCTGATTGAGCCAAATTATTCAACCGATGTAAAAACTACTAGTTTTTTACTCAGTTTTTTGGAAGTTTTTAACTCAGTTTTTTACTCAGTTTTTTTAAAAGTTTTTTTTTAAGNAGCCAAATTATTCAACCGATGTAAAAACTACTCGTTTTTTACTCAGTTTTTTGGAAGTTTTTTACTCAGTTTTTTTTCGGAGGTTTTTTATTATTTTATCGGAGGTTTTTTATTATTTTTTGGAAGTTATTATTTGTTTTTTTGAGGTTTTTTAACCCTTTTTATATGCACTCGATTTAATGAATGTTCTAGTAGTAAAACTGATTAAAAGCGTCAAAATCTAAACGTTAATCTTGTTTTACTAAATGTCACGCTACGCCTGGTCCTGATTATTTCCGTTTTCCCGTTATATTGTGAATATATTGACATCCTTCAGATAAGATATACACATACTTTTATGGACATCTACGATTTTTTTCTGGAAAAATCATAAATAAATGGATTGCAAATAAATATATGATAAAAATGAGGGGTTCAGAAAGCAGGAAAAAATTATTGATTATGGATTTAGAATTTAGAAAATAGAAATTGAAGTAATATTAACATCACTACACATAAATTTGAAATTGGATGGACAGCTGAATTTTTGCGAAAAATTTCAAATAATAAAGGGGGTGATTTTTTTAAAATAGAAATTGGCTTTTGATATTTGATTTTTGATGGTGGGTGTGAAACTAAACTAAAGAATAATTTAAAATCAGAAAAAAAAATAATAACGACCAATAAATGAGTCATTTTAGGCCATAGTAAGTTGAAGTTCAATNATAACGACCAATAAATGAGTCATTTTAGGCCAAAGTAAGTTGAACTTCAAATATTATTTAATTATTTCAGCCATAAAATGACGTAAAGTTTTATTCCGATGAACAATAAGACAAAAATGATTANTTCAATTATTATTTAATTATTTCAGCCATAAAATGACGTAAAGTTTTATTCCGATGAACAATAAGACAAAAATGATTATGATGTTAAATGGATTTATGGACTTGTCAACAACACGAAAAAATAATTAGAAAAAGAAACAAAATCAGAACAAAAACAAAATAAATGATTCATCTCTTATTACTCCCATTTGAACAGTTTTGATTTTTTTTTTCAAGATTTTTTTCTTTTGCTGTGAAAAAAGAGAGACACGTGTATCGATTCGAAGAAATTTATCTGAGGCTCGTGGAAAGTTTATCAACCTACTCATAATATATGATATTGTCATATGTGGGTTCAAAATATTAACCTTCTGGCCATTTTTTAGGAAAATTCCTGAAATTGTGTTGAAATTTACTAATAAAAGAGTGTCAATAAGATAAATTTATTAATTTTTAGATTTTTAAAAATTATCATTTTTGATTTTTAGGCAATTTTTAACAGTTTTAAATAATTTTACATAATTTTGGAAAATTTTAGACAATTTTGGTAAATTTTAAATATTTTTTTTAGAATTTTTAGACCAATTTAGATTAAACCATCGGTCCATCGGTCCATCGGTCCATCGGTCCATCGGTCCATCGGTCCATCGGTCCATCGGTCCATCGGTCCATCGGTCCATCGGTCCATCGGTCCATCGGTCCATCGGTCCATCGGTCCATCGGTCCATCGGTCCATCGGTCCATCGGTCCATCGGTCCATCGGTCCATCGGTCCATCGGTCCATCGGTCCATCGGTCCATCGGTCCATCGGTCCATCGGTCCATCGGTCCATCGGTCCATCGGTCCATCGGTCCATCGGTCCATCGGTCCATCGGTCCATCGGTCCATCGGTCCATCGGTCCATCGGTCCATCGGTCCATCGGTCCATCGGTCCATCGGTCCATCGGTCCATCGGTCCATCGGTCCATCGGTCCATCGGTCCATCGGTCCATCGGTCCATCGGTCCATCGGTCCATCGGTCCATCGGTCCATCGGTCCATCGGTCCATCGGTCCATCGGTCCATCGGTCCATCGGTCCATCGGTCCATCGGTCCATCGGTCCATCGGTCCATCGGTCCATCGGTCCATCGGTCCATCGGTCCATCGGTCCATCGGTCCATCGGTCCATCGGTCCATCGGTCCATCGGTCCATCGGTCCATCGGTCCATCGGTCCATCGGTCCATCGGTCCATCGGTCCATCGGTCCATCGGTCCATCGGTCCATCGGTCCATCGGTCCGTTTTTAATTCTTACATAATTTTGTTAAAATNTCCATCCGTCCGTTGATCCGTCGATCCGTCGGTCCGTTCTTAATTCTTACATTATTTTGCAATATAATTTATAAAATAAGTAGCAGAAAAATAATTGACAACTTTCTTATGAGATCCAATGAATGGCTCAATACTTTTTCCAAATAAAATCTTTCCAATTTTAACTAAATTTTGTAAAGTTGGGGTCTCAATTAAGGACAATAATGTTAAAACGAACAAGGATTAATTAAATAAGAACTAAAAATGTGTAAAATTCCTGTGATCTAAATTTAAAAAAAACTTTCTTAATCTCAGTCAGCAAAATAACTTTTCCCTGCTCTAAGACTCCCATAAAAGTTATAACCTTTTGATTTCCTTTTAAATAGTAATAATAACAATAAAAGAGAGCAACGAAGAAAAAAATAATAAAAATTTGCCACCCCTTGTGCAGATGTTGGATAATTAAAATGAAAGTCACGCTCATAATCTAACATCGCAACTATTTGAGCCTGATGATGGTGATTGTGTCTGAATTCGCTTAAAAATATGGGACATTTTAGAGAATTCACATAATATTTAGTTTCATTTTTACCATTTTACATCTCATCGCATTTTCTAATGCCTGACGAGCGCTGAAAATAAATCAACAGGGGGTGTCTCCTAATTATGCATTAATTTCACTGTTGCCTTCTAATATACGGTTCGTGCGGCGCGAATTCATACTGTTTGCTGCTTTTTTTTGCATAATTATTTTAATTTTCTTCGCAGAAAATATACATGTTGAAAATTTTTATTTTTATGTTGAAAAGTATTCTGACATTTATGAGAACTCTTCTAAAAATATTGTCACTTATTGTTCAACTGAATCAACAATAAAGGCAGACTAGTGATTTCAAGAAAAATAGTAGAAGTGAAAGTATGCTGCTATTGTTGGTTTCTCATAGCCTTTCTTTAAAAACAAGCTTAGTTAACACTAAAACTATCTGCCTACCAATTTTTAAGAAGTTCAAAAACTTAATTTAAAATCAAACTTTTTTGAAATTTTCCTGAGTCCCATTAGGCCATTTTTTGACTGATAAGGTTTCGTAATATTTGGAATTATTATTTTTTGAGAAAATTATGCTGCCATTTTTGGACTTTCCTTAAAAATTTAACTATTCGTATGATCAGTCCTACTTCAAATTTTAAATTAAACATTCTTCTCCAAAAAACAATTAATAACCTCCGAAAAAAATTAAAAAGTGAATGAAAAAACTGAATAAAAAAACTTCCAATAAAAGTGATGAGCCTCCGAAAAAAGTGATAAAACCTCAGAAAAAAGTGATGAAATCTCCGAAAAAAGTTATGAAACCTTCGAAAAAATGCAAAACCTCAGAAAAAATAACACAAAAACCTCAGAAAAAGTGATAAAATCTCCAAAAAAAAAATTTAAAATCTCCGAAAAAAGTGAAATATCAAAAACAAAAAATCGGATGTTTTATCAATTTTATCGGAGGTATCATTACTTTTTTCGGAGGTTTCGTCACTTTTTTTGGAGATATTAAGTAATTTTTATCTGAGGTCAAAATTTTTCTTCCTCGGAGAAATTTTTTTACCCAAATTTCAATGAAAATCAAAGACGCGTAGACAGTTTTTTAGTCATAAAGTCACGATCAGTAGAAAAAACATACTCCAAACCCTGCCCTGGAGGACGCTCCGTTCTAAATGTCACTATAGCTTTTTCTGTGGCAAAAAAAAGCAAAAAGAACAAAATTGAAATCTATAAAAAATAAATCCAATAGAATCAATAATATGACACAGTTTCTTGAACGAGAAAAATCTTCCAATTTCATTTAAAACGACAAATATATTCGCACGGTCGAATGCATATTGAATCATCATTTTTTTCGCAAAACTGCTACCCAAACCCAAATTTGAAACAGAAAATACACACAAAAAAAAATAGAGAGAGAACAATGGACGGTAATAAAATAATATAAGAGGGTTGTATTTCAAATAATTATCTCAAATATGCCTCTTTTAGAAGAGATAAAAATCGCAAATGGAATAAATTGCAATTACTCATTATTGGTAAATGTGAAATTCAATACAATAAGCGACTCATAGTCATATTATGAACATACATTTATCACCCAGGTAGAAAAATCGCGTTAAATTTCGACATTTTCCTGTAATTCTTTTTCTTTTTTCATTCAAAAACATTTTACCTGTGCATTTCTTGGTAATGCACTCGTTACAAGCAGATGGAAATAAATTAAATGTATCAACATTTTTAGGCATGATTTGAAAATTGAATTATTGAAAATATAAACAATTTCAAGTTAAAAAATAAAAACAAAAACTTTAAAAAATACCAGAAAAAATATTTTTAATTTGTTCAAAACTAATTAAAGTTAAAAGTTACATAAAAAACTAAAAGCAAATCCAAGAATGAATTGTAAGCTTTTTGCCACGCGTTCAATAATAAAAGTAACTCAAACAGTCGACATATTTGAATCAAATTGAATTTTTTGAATAGTTTAATTTAAAATAACAATGGATTTTTGCGATTCTAGTTTTTGGTTAGTTTTTTTCCATTTTGTGACCCAAAATTTCCAAAAAATCTGTTTTTTTTAAACAAAAAAAAACTTTTTTTTCCAAAATTTCGGGTTTTTTTCAAAAATATAGTATAATATAGTTTGTTCCAGTTTTTCCTAACATATTGATTTTACTGGAAAAACGAGATTTTTAAAATATCAAAAATGCAGATTTTTAAAATATCAAATTTTTTGAAATTAATCAATCCCGATTTTTTAGAAATTGGGCGTTGTTTTTATCCGATCTTCACAGAAACTGTAGAATAGATAGATGTAATAAAGTTGTAGTGCTAGTTCGAAGATGAGCTATAAGAATTCGATAACGGCGGCAGACTTTCACTTTTCGTGAAAAATCAAATTTGACTAGGCACCCATTTGGCCAGTTTTTGACTGTTAGGGCCCATATTTTGAGGCAAGAATACTATTATGCTAATCTTCATTCTTGCAAAGTTTCATAATTTCTGGAATTATTTTTTTTTTCAGAAGGGTAGTATACTGCCATTTTCTCAAAGTTTGGTAAGAATCGAAGCATTATTAAAGGCAGGACATTGATCATAAGAAAATCAGTAGAAGGAAAAGTCTGCTGCCACTTTTGAATATTTTTGAATTTTTTCGACATCAGCGCCATCTCTATTAGATCTATCATCTCTGAAACTTTGAGGATTTTCGAATGGAAATTGCGATCTGGGACGTCGGGCAAAGCCAATTTGTGCGATCGACGGACGGAAAGACAGCATTTTTCTCAGGAGATCATGATCGGTTCAGATACATGACTCTTGCCCCTGGAGGACGCTCCGTTCTGAAAATAACACTTTTTGCTATCGCCATGGTAAAAAGCAAAATATTAAAAATGTAATAAAAAAAATCAAAAATAAATTTGAAAAAATGCAATCGAAAATAAGTCCATTCTTTGGTACAACTCTATGGACTTACATTTCTTAAAAAAAACAGATCAAATAGTTCCTGCTGTTTATTTTCTGGGAAATTATTCTAAGTTTGATAAAATTTGACCTCTGTCCTTCCTGCTCCGTGGGCATTACAATCTTTTTGTGTACGTATTTGACTTTCCAAATATTTACAATCAAGTTTTATGTCTTTATGTTTTTATGTTTTATGATGTCATAAAATGAAGTTAGTTTTTCTGTGGTTCAAATAATAAAAATCTTTATTCTTAAGGACACTATTTATTATTTTAGCCTTCGTTACATTACGGATACGATCAATATATCAATGTAAAATGTGTGTGCCCAAATTTTCCGCGAATGTAATAAAATTTAATTGAAGGCAGTATTCTTGTTTCTTGGTGTGGCAATAAAATCGAGTTTCTCTTTAAATTAAAGTTGTAAAATGTTCCAAATATTGTACGGAAATAAATAAAAAATATTATTATCTATGTTTTCATGGTTTATGTAATGTGAAGTATACAACAAGTGAATTTCAGCGAACGCCTACGTCAAAACATCCTCATCGTCATTATTCAATTTAGTTACTGGCAGAAAATTAATAAGGATTTGCGTAGCAGTAAAAGGATATTGGTGGGAAAATACGTAAATTATTTCATTCATGAATTGTTTTCCAACAGGAAAATCAAATTTACATTATGCCTTGGATGTATTTTTGCACGTTTAGTTCTGGATAAAAATGTGGTTAGTATATAATCGTGTGTAAAATGGTTTAAAATAATTCAATAAAAAAAATAAACTGTATTTTGTTTTGTTTTTGAGAGAAGTATTCTGCCATTTATGCCAATTTTGTCACTTATTGTTTAGCTATACTAATTTGATAAATCATGTGACAAAGTTTGTTAAAAATGGAAACATTATTAAAGGCAGGGCATCGATTTTAAGGAAAACATTAAAAATTTAAGTTTGTAACCATTGTTGGATCTTTATAGCCCATATTTAATTTTATCTTATTTTACTTTAAACCTATCTATCATTTAATTTTTAAGAATTTCGGAGACAATTCAATATCAAAAATTTCAAATTTGTTCAGGGCCCCAAGCCATTTATTGACCGTTGGGGACCATATTTTGGGAAAATTACTTAATTTTTGAAATTATTTAATTTTTTTTTTTGAAATTGTAGTATGCTGCCATTCTATTAGAATCTAATATTTGACTTTTTTGAACAGTCCGATGAAAAAATTTAACTTGGGGCGAAGGACCAAAAAAAACTTTTGCCTAAAAAAAAACAAGATAAACNAAAATTTAACTTGGGGCGAAGGACCAAAAAAATTTTTGCCTAAAAAAAAACAAGATAAAANCTTGGATTTGCATTTAGTTTTTTTAATCAAAACACAGCCAAAATTCCAGTCAATATTGTAGGCAACATTTTAGTCAACAATAGCCAACATTTTAGCATTCAAGGAAA
>JXOU01014915.1:0-13579 GCA_001014815.1 Chaoborus trivitattus | reverse complement strand
TTTTTTTTTAATAATCAGAATAATGTTTGGAGGATTTTTAGCAGAACTTTTGGACATATTTTTAGCTGTTTTTAGAAGAAGTTTGAAAAGGGTTTTAAAAGAATTTTTGAATAATTTTTAAAGGAGTTTTAAAATTTTTAACAATTTTTTAACAACTCTAAAAAAATTCGAAGAATTTTAAAAAGAAATTTTAAAAGAATTTTTTGAAGAATTTTTAATAGAATATTTCAAAGAATTTTTCAAAGAATTTTTAATAGAATTTTTAAAAGAATNGAGAATTTTTAAAAGAATTTATAAAAGAATTTTTAAAAGAGTTTTTATAAGAATTTTTAAATGAGTTTTTAAAAGAATTTAAAAAAAAACTTTTAAAGAATTTTGAAAAGCATTTTTAAAAGAATTTTAAAAAGAATTTTTAATAGAATTTTTAAAAGAATTTAAAAAAAAAATTGAAGGAATTTCTAAAAGAATTTTTAAAAGAAACGAAGATTTAACACATAAGGAGAACATTTAGAAGAAATTTTAGAGAAATTTTGAGAATGATTTAGAAATTAAATTTTCTTACAAAGATTTAAAAAGAACTTTTTAAATAATGTTTTTAAGAAATTTTAGAAGAATTTTATTTTTAAAAAACAAATTTGAGGATTTAGGTATTTTTAGAAGACTTTTAAAAATAATTTTGTTGAAGTTTTTTTCGAAATTATTTCAAGAGAATTTTTAGAAAAAAAAATAAAAAAGCTTTCGATAGATTTTTCAAAAAATTTAAAGAAAATTTTGAAAAAAATCAAAAAAAGATTTTTTAAATTTTATTTTTAAATTTTTTTTAGATGAATTTTTGAAAGAATTTTCAAAGAAGTTTTTAGATAAATTTAAAGCTGCCTTTAAAGTTGAATTTAAAGAAAGAAGAAAAGTATTTCAAGAATTTTTGGAAGATTTTTTATAATAATTTTGGAAGAAGTTTTAGGAGAATTTGTAAAGGAATGTAAAAAGGATATTTTTTAATGAATTTTTAGAAATCAATTTTAGGACTATTTTTAGAAAAATGTAAACAAAAATAGTAAGATTTTTAGAACAATTTTAAAGAGAATTTGGAGAAGGATTTAAAAATAAATTCAAACTATTTGTAGACGAATTTTAAAAGATTTTCTAAAAGAATTTAAACACAAAATTAAGTAGATTGTTTAGATGGATTTTGAGAAGAATTTAAAAAAAAAATTCAGACGAGTTTTAGGAATATTTTAAAGATTTTTTTTAAGAAGTTTTTTAAGAATTTTTTTAAGAATTACTTTCAATTGAAAAAACTTTCTGGATAATTTTAAAAAGAATTTGAATAGGATTTTCTAGAAAATTTTAAAAAGTATTTTTAGATCTTTTTTTTTAATTTGAAAAGAATTTTAGAAGAATTAAAAAAAACAGAAAGTTTTGAGAAATTTTGAGAAAATACTTATTTAAAATATTTTAAGACGAACTTTTTAAAAAAATTTAAAACTATTAGTTTCAGTATAATATAAGCAGAATTTTAAAAAGAATTTTAATGGAATTTTTTAGAAGAATTTTGAAATAATTTTTAACGAATTTTAAAAACAATTTAGAGCTTAGAAGATGATTTAAAAATTAATGTTTAAAATTACTTTTAGAAGAAATTTTAGAAAAATTTTTAAAACTAATTTTAAAAAGAATTAAAAAAAAAGTATTTTTAGAAGATCAGAATTTTTNCTTTTAGAAGAAATTTTAGAAAAATTTTTAAACTAATTTTAAAAAGAATTGAAAAAAAAAGTATTTTTAGACGATCAGAATTTTTTTTAATTTTGATAAGAATTTTTTAAATTATTTTTATGAAGAATTTTAGGAATACTTTGAAATTTAATTTTAAGCAGAATTTTGAGAAGAACTTTAAAANTTCTAAATTATTTTTATGAAGAATTTTAGGAATATTTTTAGAAGAATATTTGGAAGAATTTTTTAAGATTTAAAAAAAAAAAATACAATTTCTTTTAGATAGATCTTTAAAATAATTTTTAGAAGGATGTGCAGTAGAATTCTGAAAATATTCATATGAAAATTTTTTCATAGAATTTTTAGTATTATTAGAAGAGCTTTTAAAAGACTTTCTAAAAGATTTTTTAGAGGAATTAAAAAAAAAACAATTAAAGAGATTTATTAAGTGAGTTTTGATAAAATTAGAGAATTTTTGTACTAAAAGAATTTTAAAATGAATTTTTAATAAAATAGGTATTAAATATTTTTGAAGAATTGAAAATAAAATAAAATTAGGTATTTTTGAAAGATTCTTCAAATAAAAATTCTGAAAACAATTTCTAGAGAAATATTTAGAAACAGTTTAAAACCGTTTTTACAAGTTTATATTTTTTATGAATTTAAGACATCTTGAAAAAACAATTATTTTTAAACAATTTCTGGACTTTTTGAAAAGAACAATTTTCTGATCAATTGAAAAAATATGGAATTTTTAAGGTTGAAAAATATGGTTCCCCATAATTTCACATCATAAAAAATAAATAATTTTCATGTTTGTCTCATTATATTGTAATTTTATTATGCGACTATATTATTGTTTTTATGAAGCTCGATATTTAATCACGCAACGCAACAGGAATTCTTAGCATTCTTTCTTTTTCTATTCATTCATAATGTTTTGTTCGTTTCCTCTATTACAAGATGATTAGGAAATAGTGAAAAACGGAAGAAAATGTCCATACGTGTGTATTTTGCATCGTTTTCATTCTGCCTTGATTGTGTGATTAAGTTTTCTTTTTTTGTTGTTGGATTTAATTTTGAAGAAGAGCCTTTCGATTCGTGACCTTAATTTTAATAAAGCATATCACGATTTCACCCCAATTTGTATGTTGTTGCCATTTTTATGTTTATTCGCAAAATTAACGATCAATTTATGTTGAGTTTATCTAATGAATTACAAGGAATTAATTCGTGATGTTTTATACTGATTCCGTTCTTATTCTTTTCTATGAAAACGGCTTGAGAAGGAAAAAAAGAGGGGTTGAAGATAAAGCTAGCACACAAAAATGATATCCTTATAGCTGATGATGAAAGGCAGATAATAAGTGAATTACAGACATAAAATATTTCTTTCACTGATATCACCATGTCTGATCTTTAATTAGCTACCTTATTCCCATCATTATCGTAAAATAATCGTGATGCTGGAAGAATTTATGACTTTTTGTTATCCAAATAATGTAAAAGAATTTAATTCCAAAATTGCTTGTTCAAATAAAATTAAATCAAACTTCCAATATTATGCTGCAGGCAACATACAAAGAAAACAACAATATAACTTTGGGCATATTGTGTTTTACATCTTTTTATTTTGTGAAAATTTTACAAATAAATTTAAAGATTGGTCAAGAGTTGCATAAAGACAGGTAGAAACATATAAGAATATACTAAAAGGTTTCAAAAATGGCTGGAAATTGTCTAATTTGTCTTAAATTTTCTTAAATAAAATAGCAATAAAATTTCTAAATTTGTTCAAAATGGTTTTAAATTGTGCAAAACTGTCTAAACATTTTTAAAACTGTTTAAAATCCTCCAAAAATCGTTTTTTAAATTGCCTAAAATTGTCGAAAACTGTTTAAAATTGTCTAAAAATTTATTAGATTGTCTAAAATTTTCTTAAGTTGCCTAAAATTGTCTAAACTATTTTTAAATTGACTAAAATTGTCTAAAATCGTGAACAAAAATCGCCATCTAAAAAAAAATCAAAAATAATTTTAAATTGTCTAGAATTGTTTAAAATTGTCTAAAAATGGTTAAAATTTTCTTAAATTGTCTAAAGTTGTTTAAACTATTTTTAAATCATCTAAAATTGCCTAAAATTATATAGAATTGTCAAAATAATATTTTTCTGAATTTAAATAATTTTAAATTGTTTAGAATTGGTACAAATTGTCTAAAAATTGGATAAAATTATCTAAAAAAATATAAAGTTTCTTAAATTGTCTGAACTATTTTCAAATTGACCAAAACTGTCTAAAATTGTCTAAAATCATTTAAAATTATCTAGAATTGTTAAAAAAATATTTTTTTGAATTACAAAAAAGAATATAAAATAATTTTGAATTGTCTAGAATTATCTAAATTACCTTCAAATGTCAAAAAATGTAAAAAATATTACTATAAAATTGAAAAAATATTTATAAAGTTATCTAAAATATTTTAAAATTGTTTATAATTGCATAAGTCATCTAAAATGTTTTGTCTTAAATCAATTAAAAATGTCTAAAATGTCAGTAATTGTCAAAAAATATTTTTCAGAATTTGAAGAAAATTGTTAAAAATTGTCTAAACGAACTAAAAATATCAAAAGTTTTATACAATTGTCCAAAATTGTCCAAAATTAAATTTTTGAGTTCTAAACTGATCAAAATTATTTAAAATAATGGAAAAAATTCTGGTACTAATTTATCTAACGCTTCAGCCAATTTGTCTAAGTTTGCAAAAAAATCTAAAATTGATTTTTTTTTGTTCTCAAACTGTTCAACATTTAAAATGAATTGTCACTATTTTCAAAAATAAACTTTAAAATTGCTAAATATAATTAAAAAAATTACCGAATTTTTTTTTTGCTTTTTTTAAATTTTGTCTAAAAAATTACTTATAATTACTAGTAACTAGTAAATCATAAAAAATTAGAACCTGAAAATTGTCAAAAAATTACAACATACAACATAAAACTTCAATTGTTTTCATAAATATACTTTTTAATTAATAAAAAATTTCAAAAAAACTTTCAAAATATTCAAAATTCCTCTAAAATCAACTATGTTATCCTTATCATAAAATTTATCACAAAAATTGTATTTAAAAATATAAAATAGCTCTCTTTTCATAACAAATTGGCTTTCCAATTGTCCAAAAGCTATCATAAAAACATTGAAAAATTCCATTTTCTTAAAAGCTTTGCCCATTTCAAATTCTCTGAAGCTTTCCAATATTGAAAATTTTCTATCAAGAATGGAATTTTTGGGCATAAAAGCATATATACATACTTATACATCCCTTTTAGTTCAAAACAATGTTTTCTATTTGCATTAAAGATTTTTGGTTGTGTCTACATAAATAAATGGTTAAATTTTAAACCATCATACATGGAGATAATGTTATAAAAGTTTAATCAGAAAATTTGCCTTACCCCCCAGAGAAAATGGTTGAACAAGACTTGAAACATTGATTTCAATACATAAGAAAAGCATGTGTGGTTTTAAATTTTATTCCCCCAAAACACTAAAAAAACAATGATAATAATAAAAATAATAATAAAACGAAAAATGGAAAAAGTGCTCTCATCATCCTTAGTGTCATTACTGGGGGACATTCGTGAATTACGTAATGCAAAATATAAAAAAAATTAAATTGTGGGAAAAAAGCTAGATGTTTAGAGCTAATAATGAAAAATGGATTTATATGGCAAATTTATAAAATTTTGGTAACCATTTCAGAGCTATAGGAGCCTCTTTAAAGGGGTTTCCTTGATAAAAGAAATTTTATAAAATAATTTTGATAATTTTTCGAACTTTTTCTAAGAATAAAAATCACCTTTGAGGGCCTAGAAGTGACCTATCAGGGGGTTTTTCTGAGAATAAAAGTTTGAGAAAAGAAATAATTTACCCTTAAAATATAATCAAAATCGGGCTTAGGAGTCCCCTTGAAGTTTAAAGCTAAAGCTAATAAACTCCAAAATTTAAATAAAAAATATAATAATTTTTACAAAATAAAAATTGGTTTTTGGGTTCCTCTCAGGGGTTAACTATAGAAGAAAAAAGATTTGGACTTGAACAAAAAATGTTTTTTTTTTAAATTGTTCTTGCAATTATTTTTCAATTAGATTTTAGAACTTCCCTTTTGGGTTCCTTTTGGAAACTACCATACCNTCTTAGTGTTTTTTCTTTAAATCAATGTTATTCCTACTAATGATTCAATTATATAAACAAATAAATGACAACATTTCTATGAGATCCAAAATATTTTTAGCAAAAAAAATTAAAAATATTAAAATTGGTTCCCGGAACCTCTTTAAGCAATCTTCTTGGGGTTTCTTTGTAGTCTAGCATACAAAAATTGTCCATTGAGCATCTAAATGTTTAAAACTAAACAAAAAATTGGCTCTTGCATTCTAGAAGTCACCTTCTAGCCCTAGAAAAAAATCATAAAGGGAAGCTCTTTTAAAAATAATTTTGAACTTTTTCACTTATTTGTAATTAGCTGCTCATATAAAGCATAAAAGAAAACTTCTTGATAACAAAAACTAAAAATCGTTAATTTAATAGACAAACAAATAGTTCATGATTTGGCCAAGTAGCTTCTGTGCATAAATTATATATTTTCAAAAGGGTGTCTTCTAATTCGTTTCTTTTAAAAAAAATAAGTTGGGTAATTTTTTTTTATTTGCGTTACGTATTTGACGAACAACCCAAAAAAAAACCCTCAAATTAAAATTCAAATTCAAAAAATAATATACATAAACACAAACACATTTTTTCCACAATATATCAACCAAAATATTAGTCATATTAAAATAAATTATTCAATATCCACTAAAATGAACTAATTAAATGCTAAATTATTGATAAAACTTTAATTGATGTCCAATTTTTCTCTTATTTTTTTTTCCATATCAAATGAAAAACACGATAACGATTAAATATTTATTATTGATATGAAAAATGTATGAATTACATAAAATATACAAAACTTTTCTTCGATTCATCATCAAAAACAAAAACGAACGGAAAACCGGAAAATATGAAAAATAAACTGAATAATTGATTGTCCGTTGATTATTTTTATTTGGGGACCACCAACGACGTCAATTCGTCCAAATACAATGAATGGGGCCGCAATTATTTTTTGACAATAATGAATAATATTTTTTTCGCACAATTATGATCCAAAATGAAATATTTTTTGCAATCGAATGGATCAAAAAATCAAAAACAGTCGTTAAGAGTGAGTACCACCAAAAAAGTGTGACTTTTTAATTTTGTTGTTGATTTTTTGTTTGTAATAATTCCATTTAATTTGAGGAAAATCCAGACAATATGTGAAAATTTTAATATAATTTTATTGAAAGCATATTTTGTTGAATGAGGTTGTATGGTCAAATTGATTTTTTTTTTTGGTTTTTTTTTGTGTTTGAATTAAACTTGCTTAACCAAAAGATGATAGGGTAGAAATTGAAGGAAGAACAACTGTAAATGAAAGTCATCTATCAGTGAAAGACCCGTAATTTTTTGTTCTTGAAGTGACTTTCATTCAAAGATGTCTTTCACTGAATGAAAGCCAATCAAAAAGTGTTCTGTAATTTGGCCGTAAAGCTTCTTCTGCTTGACTATAGTCTAAATTACAATGAAAAATTTATGTTAAAATTTTTTGACCATACATCTTCATTCAACTATTCTGGTACAGCCTTAAATATAACAATGAAAACCCACCAAACAAAAATTAAAAATTGTGGTGTGTTTTTCCCAATAATTAAATTTTCGTTTTACATATTTTATATTCCCATTTTCCACGTTTTTTGTTTTATTTTTTTGAGCATAAAAAATTCAATTGACCTTTAATATGTTTTTTTTTGTGATGATTTTTTTATAATAATCAACGTCCGCAAAATGGTAAAATAACTTCCTATGAATGATTTTAGATTTGACCACCTACAAGGTTTGAAGAAACCCACACATTTTTCATACTAGTGGTTGATTTTTGCGTTTAGGCATTTTTTTTAATTAAATAAAAGTTTTAAAGATCAATTACTAATAGAATTTCCATCAAGTCCACATCTTTAGGCGTTTTATGAGGCTGCTGTTTTAATTTAATCACGATTATGTCTTAAAGCATTTTATGTTGCAGAGAAAAATTTAAAAATGTATGTGTGTCAAGTTGGAACCAACATTTTTGTGATTGAAACTTTTTTTCAAAATGAGGGCCACTACGACTAGTTTAAAAGCTTAAATAACTCTTTTTGAGTTTCTTTTAAGTGCAGTTCCTGGGATACAGGGCCCAATTCTTAGAGAGTTACCAGAGCGTAAAAAAACTATTATCTTCAACATCGAATTGACAACAACATTATTTTTTTTTTTTTTTTATTTTTCCTTTTGACTCAATTTTGAGAACAAAATAATCATATGTTAGAAAATAATAAACCTGGGGCCAAGAAAACCCTGTAAAAAATAGTTCAAAAATAGTNATTATCTTCAACATCGAATTGACAACAACATTATTTTTTTTTTTTTAATTTTTGGTTCCAAGTTTTTTGGGCCACTTTCATGGGTATTCAGTCGCATACAAAGCATTAATTTTTCCTTTTGACTCAATTTTGAGAACAAAATAATCATATGTTAGAAAATAATAAACCTGGGGCCAAGAAAACCCTGTAAAAAATAGTTCAAAAATAGTTCAATAATTTTCAAATAGGATGGAAAGCCTTTCTAAGAGGTCCTTTAATGGTCCAATGAGGGTCGACTTAATATTTTTCTTCAAATTATTTCAAATTAATTTATTTAATTATCAAAATTGTGGTCATCTTTGCTCGTAGAAAGCAAACTATAGGGCAAACCGTCAAATAAAAATACATCCTATAAAGAAGAATACTAAAAATTTATCAGTCAAAATTTAAATTAAAACAATCGTCCTTCATTTTAAAATTGAGCATTAATTTTTATTATAATGTAAAAACTTCACACCAAATAGCATCAATGTTTATCCAACTTGACGCACACGAAAAACTGACACAATTTGCTAATTGATTTGTGAGGCTTTTAATCCTTTTCGATATAGAAAGTTTTCTGAAATTTATGAACTTGAAACTTTTTTAACAAAGATCTTTTAATCTTTTGTCAGTTGGGTTTTAAAAACATATTCCTAAACGGTGTCAGACTTTTTTATTAACTGAAATTGAACAATTCACTCGATTTAATTGTATTATGACTTTCCAACTCATCCAAAAATGCTTAAAAAATTCAAATTTATTGCAAACTCATACTTTAAAGATCATGTCATCAAAATTCTTAAAGTAACAAGACCCCTTATTAAATTAACATTATATCTTGCTTATCTGCTCATCAAGAAACGATTATAGATGGGAAAAATGACAATCTTAATTACTGATACCTTTTCAATTTATCTTA
Source organism: Chaoborus trivitattus (assembly GCA_001014815.1). Lineage (NCBI taxonomy): Eukaryota > Metazoa > Arthropoda > Insecta > Diptera > Chaoboridae > Chaoborus > Chaoborus trivitattus. Next base: position 4,418 of record JXOU01014915.1, on the reverse strand, counting down.
TCGGATTTTTTAATTCAATCTATCCGATAAACATCCTCCATTTACTTTCCATTATCCCGCAATTTCTCTGAAAATTCGTTTTATCATCTTATTTTACAGGGGTGTAGTGTTGNAAATTCGTTTTATCATCTTATTTTACAGGGGTTTAGTGTTGTTTTGAAAAGGGTATTTATTTTTAATATTATGGAATAATGTTTCTGGGACCTAAAATTGATTTTTTAGTAATTACAAAAAAATATTTTAGTTTTTTTTTTTTCAAACAAANAATGTTTCTGGGACCTAAAATTGATTTTTTAGCAATTACAAAAAAATTATTTTAGTTTTTTTTTCATACAAGAGAAAGTAACTTACATTCAACTTGCATTAGTCAGGATAAGATCGTTATTTTAAATAAAAGCTGTTAGGCCAATACCTTTAGACCAATTTTGTGAAATGTAAAAAAAATCAGGCAAAAAAACAGAATTTCAAGTGTAAATATTTCAAAAATACGTCATTGTAACAAGGGGTCAATAAGTTTACTCTAGCAGGAAAAGTTTTTTATCGCCAATTGGCAAATTTTTTTTAGTTTTGACTTCAGGGGTCTTTTTGGAGTTCAGCCCATAGCTGACTTAAATTTCAAAACTTTTTTAACAATTTTTAACAAAAATAACAATATCTTCAAAAAATTAAAAATTGGTTTCTGGGACCTATACGTCACCCTTTAGGTTCTCAAGAGTGACTTATAGGGCTTAAAGAGTAACTATGTGAGGTTAAAAGCTTTCAAAATTTCTATCTTTCTGTTTAATATTTTTTTAAATCGTATTGTTTAAAAAAATATTATTTAAAAAAAAACCAGACCTACTTTTGAACAAGGCCTAGTCTCTCTATAAAAAAAAACAAAAACAAAAAAATATGTCTTAAAAGAATCGTAAAATATTTAAATTTATGATGTTTTAGGCCTCCAGATTATCTATATTTTAAAATTGGATTGGCCCTAAAAAATTATCGTCTTTGAAGTTGTTCAAAAAGCAGATCTTCTACCTTTAGGAGTGACAAAAAAAATGTAGTCACACAATTGGCCCTTGAAATGACAAAAAATGACATGAAATGTGAAAAAGGCCCCTAAAATAAAATAGAAAAATAAAATTTTAAAAAAATCATAAAATCTTTAGGCAAAAATTACCTTGTTTTGGCCATGATATCCTATATCAAAATCTATAGAAATTAAATTATTTTCTCCAATAGCTTTTTAATAATAAAAAATCGTCTCTTGGGATCTACAAGTCACTCTCTACATCCTGGAAGGTGACTTATAAGGTCCCGATGCCTAGAAAGTAGCTTTATAAGGTTTAATGATATTTCTGATCCCGTTTAATAATTTTTATTTATCTTTTCATTGAATTATATACAAATTGAATTGATCTTTAAAAAAACATCGCTCTTTGTCCAAAAAACTACACCTCTAAGAGTAAAAACAAATCCTTAAAATTTGAAAAAAAAAAATAAATTTAAAAACAAAACAGATTCAGGCCATTAGAACCCTTAAAAATACCCCTCATAGAAATTTTTATAGCAAAATCTGAAAAATCAAAAAAGTTTTATCCAAAATCGTGTTAAAATTTACGGTCCATCGGAGTTCATTTTTTTTTTCACCAAAAATCAATATTATTCATACCTCATGTAAATTCTAACCTACAAGATTAGTTATTTTCTTGACGAAATGACAATGACCACTTCAATATCCATTAAATCCATTAAGAATAAAAAATAACCTCACTTAAAATCACCCCTGTCTTTTATACTGACAACTAACTTACAACAATGATGATGATGATGAAAACGACTGTGACGCTCCATACGATTATGGAATGAGATGTAAATACCCAAACTTCAATTACATCCTGCCGCTTTTTTTGTTATTTTTAATTCAATTTCATCTCAATTTTGTGTGAAATAAATTTGATTTCCCATAATGATAATGAACAATCTAATAATGGGTTTCGTTCGTTCCATTTTCCTACCAATCTTCGCTTTTTTTTCCTTCATTTTATTGTTATTATTTTTCATTGATAAGCAATTGTAGATAACGGCAGGAAAAATGTCGTTTTAACTACGAAAAATGTGTAATTTTTAGGTTATTTTGGGCTTTTTAGTTGCCTGTGAAATGTTAAAGATCCTTATCAAAATTTGCCTGTTGTTTTTCCTTTTCCATTTTAATCAGACAATTAAATCTTTGAGATGGTTGTTACACCTTAAATTTAAATAATTTTCAAATTGAATGAATAGAAGAAGGAAAGTTTGCAAATAATTTTCCCAATGAAGAACATAAATTTTTTATCCAAAAGCATAAAAATACTACGAATAAGAAAAAGAAAAAAGGTTTAAATTTATGTTGACTTAGGAAAACATTCCAGTTTCAATCCCAAACCTAAATTGTAATGAATAAATTAAAAATAACAGTTTATAAAGGTGTGGGAAAATTGTGGGATGGCTTTCATTTAATTATGTAATTCATCTTATTTATTTTGAATGTTTTTTGCGGCAATATTTTGGTCATTTTTTGGATTAAAAATTTAATTGATCCAAAAAGAATAAAAAATGTTGACAATAACAATATTAGTTAATGGAAAAAATGTTTTTTAAAGAAACAATTTCGTAATTTTTAATTTTTTTTGTAAATTTTGTCCTTGATTTTTTGCTTAATTTTAAGCATTTTGTTCAATTTTTGTTGGGTCTTTTAGTCGTTTTGGGCAGTTTTTTCCTATTTTGAACCCATTTTTCTTTTAAAAAAATGAAAAATTTACATTTTTTTCTATATTTTATTTTTGACCCTATTTCCATACATNTCTTTTAAAAAAATGAAAAATTTACATTTTTTCCATATTTCATTTTTGACCCATTTTTCCGTACACGACCCATTTTTTTACTTCTTGTCCAAATTTATCGGTTCTTGGCCAATTTTTTCTCTATTTTAACAATTTTTAAAACCATTTTGAAAAATATTTTTACCAATTTCTGAAAGTTGTTGGAAAATTTGGTCAAAAAGTGGGAAAAAATTGTCAAAAAATTTCAGTCGAAAATTATCAAAATTTATTTTCAGAAACGTGGGTAAAAAATTTGAACTCAATCAGCAAATTTTGATATTTTTAATTTTCTGATTTATTTTTGCCCACATGGGTTTTTGTTAAATTTTTGACCTTTTTTTTGTTCATTAATAACTGAATAGTCCAAAATGGTCTTGAAATTGGTCAAAAATTAAAACAAAAATGGTTTTTGAATTTTAACTAATGAATTCATTTAGCAAATTGGTTAACGATTCTATTATTTCCAAATTTGTGACTATTTTTTGACATTTTTCCCATTTTGACCCTATTTTTCCCATTATTATTGAAATTTTAAATAAACATTGGATACATTTTTTCCATTTGTAATCATTTGTAATCGTATAATCATTTTTTTCCGTTTTTCCAAATTTATGATTTTTTTTACTATTTATTCCCATTTTTATTGAAATTTTAATCAAAATGGGAAATTTACAATTTTATCTATTTGTGACTTTTTTTTCCGTTTTTGACAAATCTTTTCGCTTTATAACAAATCCAAATTTACGGAAAAAAATCAAAAAAGGAAATAAATTGAGAAAAAATTAAATAAATTGGTCAAAAATGAAAAGATTGAGGAAAAATAGAAAGAAAGGAAAAATAAAAAGAATGGTCAGAAAATAAGTCAGGATTCACTTTTTGTCCAAATTGCTCAAAACTTTGTGGTCTATTGGTGGAAATTGTTGCCGTAGTTGAAATTTTTTTAGCCTACCAGTTTAGACTCAATGGCCAATTACGATAGCTTAACTAGACTTAGCAAGACTAAACTTTATTGAAAGACAAATGTAAATTTTTCTAATGGTTTTAATTTGTGATCATTTGTGACCAAGTTTCAGCTTTCTAGCATCACAGGTCCCTGAAATATGGCCATTTTTGAGCTACTACTATGACATGCTATGTATATTGCATACCCTTCAGAATCTCAAAATTTTATACATGTTTTTCAGTACGAAAAATTCAATTTTGCGGCTAACACAAATTTATGGACGGTGTAGGTGTAGGTTATCAAAAAAAAGCCACAAATTAAAATATTGCACCTTTAGCGATGCCAAATCATGGCCAAAATTTAAAATCTTCTCTGTTTCATATAATTAATGAAAAAAATTATTTAATGTAATCAAAAATTCCCAAAATTTCCCCATCTTTCCCATCAATTTCACCCAACGAAAGCGTAGTTAATAAAAAGTATCAAACTAAACATCTTCTTTAAAATAAATTCTAATTAACATGCTTAATATTTAGCAGCATATTTTCATTTCATGTTTATTTTTACAGTGTTTTTTAGCCCTTCAGGCTTTAACTTCATCCCATCAAATTGCCAAGACTGTTAATTGGATT
>JXOU01014862.1:0-10656 GCA_001014815.1 Chaoborus trivitattus | reverse complement strand
TTTTGAATCAAGCACTTTTCTACATAGGTAGAAAATAAAAGATACATAATTTTGTGAAATACACCCAAAATTAATTCTAAATCATTTTTCTACTATACATTTTTTTCTTATTTCCTGGATTAATTGGCTAAATTTTAGCCTTGGTGTAATATTTTTTTATACATAAAGAAGATCTATTTAAGAGATAAACAGTTGAATAAAAAATATAAGAATATAATTTAATTACCAGACATATAAGTGTTAAGAACATAATAAAACATAAAACAAACTATTTCTAATATCTTTTTTTTTTGTTTTTCAGCACCCGTGTACGAAAATGAACAGACTGATCTAGATATGTTTGAAGGTAAGTGAAAATATTCTGAATTGGCATTTAAAGAAAACGTTAACGGATTTTGTAATAAAAAAATTTTAATTTGAGAATAAATTTGGAATTGTATGTATTATATCTAAATAAAACACACAAAAAACTAAATTAATAACACACAAAATATATTCTAAAATCTAAATTGCTGTCTTTAATTCTGAATTCTTAGTGCTTGAACTTAATTACTGTCTTGAATTAAAAGTCAATGAAGAGAATAAGGCGGTATCATACCGTTAGGTCAAAAACAATATGCTGAAAAAATCTTTCCCAAATTTTAAAAGACCAATTATTTTTTAACGTGATTTCTGAACCAAGACACTTTTAACCGCAAATCGACTAGATGTTGCCTTTCATTTATTTTTTTTGGTTTATACTGACTCAAGATCCTCCTGGTAGAGAAATTCATTCATCTCAAATTTAGACTGACAAGTTGTCAAAATCTCATAAAACACCATTTTAATTATTTTTTGGCAAGCATCCACGATTAAAGATCTTATTTATTTTTTAACAAGTCACAACTTTTCCGCTTTAGATAATTTTTTTAACATTTTATTTTATTTTTTGGTTCTAAAATCTATTCTAAGAGAAATAGAGAATTTTCTTTCAGAGGCAAAGAATATTTCTTTCAGAGGCAAAGAATATTTTTGTAAAAATCTATTCTACAGGCAGAGAATTTTCTTTCAGAGGCAAAGAATATTTTTGTGATAAGAAAAATAAATTAATAAATTAATTGAAATGTCCAAAGCTGAGATTTTCTGCTGTTTGCTAAATATAGACAAAAAAAAGAAAAAGGGGGATATTTCTCTTTATATTTAACATGAATTCATTAATTTACCCCAATCACTTTATTAGAATAGACAAGATTAAAGTAGTTTTTCTTATAATACAAACATGTATGACTGTTTAAGCTTTTTATATGCAAACCAAAAAAAAGCTTTAAAGCTTCTATGAAAAATGAAGAAATAATATTTGTGTTTACCCTAGGCAACACATTTCTTGGCTTGTGTAAGCACCTTATTATAAAAGGTCGAAAATCATGGAACTGAATTTATAGGTCAGATCTTTTAAAAAGGCCTATGAAATTATTTTTCAAAAATTTCAGAAACCTCATTAGGTTAAAATGGTGTAAAAATCCAAATATTTCCATTCCAATTATTTGATGTTCCGAGTTTCCTCTTCTTAGGGATGCATTTTTAGTGATCGACACTTTTTCGCCCATTTATATTTATAGCATGTTTGTTTTTATCAAATCTCTTCGTAATTTGTACTCTGCCACCTTAGAAATAAATCGCCATTTTTCATTCAGAAAATATATAAATATTTTATTGCGTCTAATGATAATAATAGTCATAAATATTCCTAAGCTGCAAAAAATTCAAAAAATAAAAAAATGAACGAGGCAAATTGAGATTATTTTCGTTGCACTTTGTACTAAAACTAAAATGTACTGAAGATCATCATATACATAATAATCATAAATATGTCATAAATTTTATTTATATAGGACAATCTTCTTCAATTATCTATTTTGCGAAATTAGTCTAAATTCCCCTTCTAGTATCATAGATATATGTATAATCGTGTAGGCACGTTTCGAAATGTAAAATCGCGTATATACCTAAAGTTTAACATGCTTACAATTTAGTTGTAATAATAAATTTAATTTTCTTTCAGAATCAGGCTGTTATTACAATTACAATCACTATGGCGAAGGTGATCGTATTATGACAAATGAACCTTGCTTAAACTGTACGTGCCACAACCGAATGTTGATGTGTTACTTGAGGGTATGTCCATTTACAAAACCAATAGGACAGGATTGTACTATTGAGAAACGAGAGGACCAGTGTTGTCCAATAATTACATGTCCAGAAGTAGAAGTAGCATTAATAGATCACCAAACAACCTCAAGTCCGTCAACAGAAGTTGGACCAGTTGATCAATATGGTTGCTCAATCGACAACAAATTCTTCCCAGATGGTGCTCAAATTCCATCACATCCGCACAAACCTTGCGAATTATGTTACTGTATCCGAAATAGGACTGCTTGTGTTATGCAAGAATGTACTCTACATGTTGAGGGATGCCAGCCAATTTACAACAAAGGCGTTTGCTGCCCCGTCAGATATGAATGTAGTGAGTATTTTGAATTATATTTTAACATCAATAATTTTTGTATGCTTTTAATTAATCTAATTAAAAATTAACAATAATATCCTTTATTTCCATTTTCAGATCATGACGATGAAGAACCACTTCAAATTGAGGATGAAACGACAACAACTGTTCGTCCAACGCCTGGTTTCCTTTTGACTACCACAATGTCTTCGGTCAGCACGGAATGTATCTACAACAATGAAGTTTTTGCTGATGGATCTATGATAATGACTGAAAAACCATGCGAACATTGTTATTGTATGCGTGGTGACATTGTCTGTGCGGTACAAGAATGTGGAACACCACTGGAAAACGAGGGAAAGAATTGTACTGCTATGCCTCCAAGGGAAGGCCAATGTTGTCCTGACACATATATTTGCCAAGGCAGACCAGATGAAGACCAAAAAATTGAATTAGTTGTGCCACAGACAGAAGCCGATAAGACTGAAAAACCAAAGGAAGATGAAAAATTGGAAGATGTGACTCCTGCCATTCACGATATTTTCGATGATGTAGCTGAGGATGAAGAAGAAGAGAAGCCCGATGTTGTTGATCAGGTAACAGAAAAGTCGGAGGAGCCAAGTGAACATCTTGAGCTTGATCAACAAAAGCCAGACGTGACAGATCAAACGGATGTTAAAGAGGAAAGTGAAGATCACAAACCAGAAAATCATAGCCCTGAAGTAGTTCCTGTTACAGAAGGTCAAGTGGCTGCAGAAGGAAAACCAACAGAAGCAGTAACAATTGAGCATTCGGAACATACAAAAGAAGAAACAGAAGCTGATGATGCCATTAAAGAAGAGCAAATTGACGTAGTGAAAGAGGAAAGTGAAGAACAAAAGCCTGTAGAAAGCCTTCCAGAAGTTGTGACCGATAGCCAAGTAACAAATGAAGAGAAACTAACGGAACAGACAATAGAGAATATAGAACACATTCCAGAAGTGCCTGTGACAGAAGAACAAACAGATATTGATCTTAAACCAACAGAACATATTAAGCCTGCTGAGGTTGAAAATGNGAAGTGCCTGTGACAGAAGAACAAACAGATATTGATCTTAAACCAACAGAACATATTAAGCCTGCCGAAGATGAAAATAACAAAGAAAAAGAACCAGAAAATGCTGAGAATATAGAAGAAGTAACAGTATCACACAGAGAACAAGAAATAGAAACCGAAAAAACCACTGATGTTAACCAAGAAGAAATAGCTGTAACTGAGAAAGCACAACCTGAAGTAGAAAGCAGTGAAGAATCTAAAACATCTAAACCTGAAGCAGAGAGTGACCATGAAACTGAAACGGCTAAACCAGAAGAAGCTGTACCAGAACAACCAATAATTTCTGAATCAGAAACATCAAAACCTAACACAGAAATTGCTTCTGATCCTATGAAACCTGAAGACCATGAGCTTTCTGAAGCTGTAACGACGACATCGTTTGCAACAGATACGGCAAGCTCGGTAGAACCCAATGCCTCTGGTTCTCCAACGACAGAATCAGAAGAACAAACTGTTTCTGAATCTGAAACATCAAGGCCAGTTGAACAAATTATGCCTGAATCAGCAACGATAAAGCCTGAAAACGAATCCGACACTTTTGATGCTGAAACGACAGAACACGAAGATATTTCTGAATTACAAACCTCAAAACCTGTAGAAACAGAACAAAAGATTAAAGAACCCGTCACTGAAGATCACAAGCCAGAGTCAGCTTCCACAGAAACTTCACAAGAAGAAGAGTTGACTACAGAACAATCAATAGACAAAGATGAAAAGAATAATGAGCATACCGAAAAACCAGCAGATTCTGAGGAGATTGCTGGAGAAGAGCATGATCAAACAGTAGAAACTGTCACAGATCATCATGAAGATCAAACAGCTTCTCATGAAGATAAGACAGAAGATCATACACAAGTATCTGTTGATACAAGCACTGTAGATGTCATTGAACCCGAGCNCATACACAAGTATCTGTTGATACAAGCACTGTTGATGTCATTGTACCCGAGCAAGATGATAGTGTAGAACATGAAAACGAAGGCTCTGGCGAACAAGAACAGCCCGGCGATGCTCAGAAGCCAGAGAAGCCAGAAATTGACCAAGCGGTAACTGAAGGACACGATGAAGTTGAAGAACATGTACAAGAAGTTGAAACTGTGACAACTGGTGCTCAAGAACCCGAAAGCCCAGAAATGGAACAAACAGCAACAGAAGGACACGATCAAGTTGAAGAGAATGAACAAACTGTCGAGTTTGAATCGACAACAGATGAAATAAAACATGATGACGTAGAAACTGATGAAGCTACACAAAAACCTGATAGTCAAGAAGATGAGGATCTTNGAACAAACAGCAACAGAAGGACACGATCAAGTTGAAGAGAATGAACAAACTGTCGAGTTTGAATCGACAACAGATGAAATAAAACATGATGACGTAGAAACTGATGAAGCTACACAAAAAACTGAAAGTCAAGAAGATCAGGATCTCGACCATGAACAAACAACTGATTTTACCGAAGAAAAAATGCATGAAACCACAGAAAGTCATGCTGATGAAAATGTTCACCACGTTGAAGTCACTGACAATTATGATGATACAAAACCAGAAATAGAAACACATGCACCAGATGCTCAAAAGCCAGAAAAAGACTTGGAAGACAATGTGACGGAGCATATTGCACAAACAGAAGAGGGGNGATGCTCAAAAGCCAGAAAAAGACTTGGAAGAAAATGTGACGGAGCATACTGCACAAACAGAAGAGGGGCATGACAAGCCAGAAGACGAAGAACATTCCGGAGAACAACCAATTTCCGAAGATGACGTACCACATAATATTCAACTCCAATCAACTACGACAGCAAAAATGACTGAAATCGAACACGAGTTTACGACAAAAGCAACAGAAATTCCAAATGAAAAAGAAAACGAAATTCACGAAGAACATCACGAAACTTTTGATCAGCAGAGTCAAAAGGAAAAAGATGATGAAGCAGATCAAGAAACGGAAAAACATGATGAACATTCAAACCTTGATGACACACAACTTCAAGAACATATTGATGAAGAACACGAAGAGATAGAAAAAACAACCGAACATGCTACATACTTACCGCCAAAATTAGATGATATAACGCATGCTCCAGAATTTGTAGGTGTACTAGAAACTGCAACAAAAGAATCGGCACCAAAGGCGGAAGATGAAAAACAAGCAGAACAAGATTTTATTGAATTACCACCAAGTATTGTTGTAACTGAATTACCACCAATACCTGACAACTCCGAAGAAGCTACAATGGCACCAGTACCTGAAGATATGGAAGGGGAAATTAAACCGCAATATCCATTAGAATCAGATTCCCAGACGTTGGATGATTCCATGACAACACTTACTTCTCATATCGAGGCCACCACTAAACATGCCATTGCAGAAGAACCTTATGAAATGAACACGGTTATTCCAGCAGAGAACGTACCAGAAGATTTAGCTATTGACCAAGCAACCGCACATCCCGGATCTATTCACCATGAAGAGGAGCATACATTATTCCCAATGATGATTCCCGGTGAAGGAGATTGTCTTGTTGATGGTGAGCACTATTCAAATAACGCAGAAATTCCAACCGTTAGTAAATGCCAAACATCATGCAAATGCATCAACAGTATAATGAAATGTGACATGGTCGAATGTGAATTGCCACCAGAAGATGCTGAAAATTGTATTCCATTGCCAAAAGACGCAGGTTCTTGTTGTTACTCATATAAATGCGAGAAAAAGACTATCGACGATGTGAAACCACATGACGATTCGGAAGAAAGTGGAGAAATTCATGACGTAGATGTACCTGAAAATATTGAAAGTGTAGAGGATAGCAGTGAAGAAGCCTCACACACAGACAAAGAATCAGAAAAAGTTACTGAAGGTTCAATTGTAGAGACAGTAGAAGAACAAACAGAAGGAGCAACAGCTAAACCCGTTGAAGTACCAGAAGACATTGTCACTGAACAAGCAATTACTGAACAAGTGCAAACAGTAACGGAACAACAAACTGCTGACGTGAACAAAGAAGAATCTGGTTCTTCAACAGATTCTTCAGAGGTATCAAACGAAACAGAAAAAACACCAGTTAAAGAAGAAGACGTTAAAGAAGAGCAGTCAACAGAAGCAGTAATTTCAGGAGATCAGAATGAAAATGTATCTCAAGAAGTTACCCAGGAAATTGTTGAAAGCGCCGTAGAACATACAGCTGCACCACCAAAAGATGAAAAAGATGATCGCATTCACTTCCCTACAGAAAGCTCAGAAGAGGGTGTTATAACTGATGATCACATTGAACATGACGCAGAAAAGAGTCCTACAGAATCAGAAAATGACGACAGCATACATTTCCCAGTTGAACAAGATGAAGACGACATTCACGTTCCCCATGAGCTTATCTCCACCGACCATAAAGACGATGAGATCGCTGTAACAGTTCAACAAAAGCCGGTAGAACATGTAACAGAAAAGGTTCAGTCAAGTGAAGAATCGGAAACCGAAAAAGCTGTTCCCGGCCACACAGAAGGATCATCTGAAGAAACTGAAGCGGATAAACATACATCAGATGAAAGTAAAGAAGAGCATGATTCTGACAAACATCATGAAACTGTAGCTACGCTCGATCAAAAGCCTACCGAAAAGCCCATTGATCATGAGACTTCGCAAGAACACGCAGAAGATCAGTCTGTACTGGATGATCATGAAAAAGTAACAACAGAAGCTCCTACAATTGTGTTAGAAGAGCATGGCGTTGAAAAACCAGAAGAAAAACAACCTGAACTGAATCAAGTACATGGATCACACACAACAGAAGAACCAGAAATTGATAATGAAATAACCAAGGATGAAAGCAGCGATTCTTCAGAACATAAAGTCCCCAGTGAAATAGATGAAAATATTATCGAAGAAGACAAACATGAGACAGTTGGTGAAGAACAAAACAAACAAGAAGTGAAACCAGAAACACAAAAACCTACTGATGATGGACAAAAGCAAAGTGAACATGACGACACAAAACAAGAAGCTAACGAAAATGAAAAGACGCCTGTAGAAGAAACAAGCACTCAAAATGAAGCAGAAAAACCATTGGTAGAGAGTGATAGTGGTGACAGTTCTGAAAATCCAGATCTGGCTCCAGTTAAAGACGAAGAACAAGAGACTACTCAAGCATCAATTGATGAAGCTACTACTTCTAACGATTTATCACAAGAATCTGTTGAAAAAGATGATGATATTGTGACAGACAAACCTTCACATGAAGATGAATCACACAACATTATTGATGATCATACCGCAAATATTGAAGATCATACGGAGACTGAACATGAAGAAAATGTGGTAGATGCTGAGGTAACGCCTGTTAAACCTGCCGAGCAAGATGACCATTCAGGATCTTCTACTGAAAAAACCACAGAAAAACATGAGACCGAAGATTCTCACGAGATCGATGAGCATGATGATCACACTGAAAAGATTGAAAAGCCAATACAACAAGAAGAGACAACTAGTCATACTGAAGCTGCTCATGGATCAGCGGAACACGATAGTCAAACCGAAGCTGCTCAAGAATCAGCGGAACACGATAGTCATACCGAATCTGCTCAAGGATCAGCGGAACACGATAGTCAAACCGAAATTACTCAAGGATCAGCGGAACACGATAGTCACACCGAATCTGCTGAAGAATCAGAGGAGCAAACGAAGAAACCAGCCGTGCAAGAACAAAAACCTGTTCATGGCGGACCCTTAGATACTGGTGCGTCAACTGATTCTCCTATTGAAGAAGAGCACAAAGAAGAACAGGAGCCAATCGACCATTCCGAATTATCAGTTAACATTCCAGAAAAAGACATGATTGGAATGACTGAGCTACCAATTGAACACGACAAGTCCTCAGATGAAGATAAAACTATTGAAAAGCCTAGTTCAATCGAGGAAGGAACCTCTGTGCATGATACTGAATCAACTCAGAAACCTGAAGAACAACCTGATCTATCTGCTGGTGATCACGCTCAAGAAACTCAAAAACCTGAAAGTGATGAACATAAAGAAACATCAGCTGAACATGACGATCTTAGCGAAGAGCTGCAAAAACCGATCGAACATGAATCTGAAAATACTGATGATGAGGGTCATTCAGAATCATCAACTGAAGAAGAACACCAGAATCAAAATGCTGATGAAAACGTTACTGAATTACCCCAAGAAGTTCACTCTGTAACACCGGTTGAAAAAGAACTGGAAAAACCAGATAAACATGAATCGGCTGAAATTGATGATGCCGAAAAACCAGTCGATCATTCAGAGAAGCCACTTGAACACGATGATGATCATACTGAAGCTCAAAATGAGTTGGAACATGTAGAAGCGTCGATTATTCCACAGAAACCATTTGAACATTATACTACTAAAAAACCATTGGAGCCAGAAGATGCACAGATACCTATTGAGCACGATTCAGAAACTCCATTAGTTCATGATGAAGAAGCCCAAAAACCATCAGAAACTGAAAACGATGATGAACAGGCATCCAAACCAAATGAACAAAAGAAACCTTCTGAATCTTCTCAAGAGTCAGGCGAACATGAAGATGACGCTGAAGTTACTCAAGAGCCATTAGAAGCTGATCACTCTGAAAAACCTACTGTACATGATGAACTTACAGAAAAGTTACCAGAATCAATAGAAGACGAGCATTCAGAGAAACCGTTAGAGCAAGATACACAGACAGAACAAAACATGCAAACAGTTGAGCAAGATCAAACTTTAGATGCCCAAAAACCAATTGAAATTGACGAACACACTGAAGCCGCACATGAACCAATTGAATCTGATGAAAAAACTCAGGAACCAATAGAAACTGAGCATTCAGAGAAACCAATAGAGTCTGAGGAAGCCCAAAAACCAGTAGAAGCTGACGATTCTGAAAAAACCGTTGAGTCTGACGACGTTGTAAAACCAGTAGAAGCTGACGATCCAGAGAAAATAGATCAAACTGTATCGCAGGAAGATACAGAGAATACTGATCACACAGAAAACCCCCAGCAACAAGATACTGATCATTCAGAAAAGCCAGTCGAACATGTTGAACATGAAGACCATACTGAAGAAATCCAAACACCAGTAAAGAAACCTGTTGAGCAAGAAGACCATACTGAAGAAACACAGGAAGATGTTGATGATGAAGAAGATCACAGTGAGAAGCCTTCTGAACATGAAGAAGTTCAAGAACCAGAAAAATCAGTTGAACAAGAAGACCATACTGAAATAGTTCAAAAACCTGCAGAAGACGAAGAAACTGAAAAACCAGATGTGCATGAAGAAACAGAAAAACCAGTTGAACATGAAGAACATACTGTAGCAGACGAACACACTGAAAAACCAGATGGGCATGAAGAAACTCAAGAACCAGAAAAGCCAGTTGAACATGAAGACCATACTGAAGGAGTTCAAGAACCTGCAGAAGACGAACACTCTGAAAAACCTGATGAACATGTAGAACCAGAACAGCCCGTTGAGCATGAAGACCATACTGAAGGAGTTCAAGAACCTGCAGAAGACGAACATACTGAAAAACCCGATGGCCATGAAGAAACTCAAGAACCAGAACAGCCAGTTGAACACGAAGAAGAAGAACACTCTGAAAAACCCGATGGCCATGTAGAAACACAAGAACCAGAAAAATCAGTTGAACATGAAGATCATACAGAAGCAGTTCAAGAACCTGCAGATGATGAACACTCTGAAAAACCCGATCGACATGAAGAAACACAAGAACCAGAAAAAACAGTTGAACATGAAGAAGATCATACAGAAGGAGTTCAAGTACCTGCAGAAGATGAACACTCTGAAAAACCCGATGAACATGAAGAAACACAAGAACCAGAAAAAACAGTTGAACATGAAGATCATACAGAAGGAGTTCAAGAACCTGCAGATGATGAACACTTCGAAAAACCCGATGAACATGAAGAACCAGAAAAAACAGTTGAACATGAAGATCATACAGGAGTTCAAGAACCTGCAGAAGATGAACACTCTGAAAAACCTGATGAAAATGAAGAAACTAAAGAGCCAGAAAAACCAGCTGAGCAT
>JXOU01014742.1:2443-14515 GCA_001014815.1 Chaoborus trivitattus | reverse complement strand
AAAAAAATAAGTAAAATGCTTATCATATAAGATTTTTAGATTCAAAACAGACCGAGCATCGTTTAAGATGAAATTGATTTTTTTTTTAAATAAAAAAAAAGTGTTCAAAGTAGCCATGTAAAACTGCATATAAATACAGGTGAAATAAAGCCAGTGTCATACAGAGGGTAGGGAAAATAGGCCGAAAATCGGTAAATCAAAATTTATTAGGCCAGAAATTAATAGACCGAAAGTGCAGAAAAATTTCAACGAGATTTTATTTGGCCATTTCTTGACCCAGGGCCTTTATTTTGGGACAGAGGCTAAAACTTAAATTCCTAATTGTTTCGTAATTTTCAGATTTTTTTTTGANTTAGTTGACTCTCATTTTAAAAAAAATTGACATTTTAAAATTGTTTATGCTCAAAATTAGCTCAGTGTAGTACAGAAATATTCTAAAATACTTTTTAGGGGTTTTTATTTAAAATAATTTTGTTGTTGACACATATAACAGATGTGTAAAAAAACAATGTTTTTTGCTTCAAACAATTGCTTCTAAAACATGTTAAAATAAGATGAATATGGCTGATTCCACTACAGCATACAGAAAATGGCAAGACGCAAATATAAAAGAAAATGCAAATCCAAGAATGGATTGTATGCTTTCTGCCATGCATCCAATAATAAAAGTACCTTAAACAGTGGACAGATTTGAATTAAGTTGATTTTTTTTTATTTAAACAATTAATGGATTTTTTTCTAGTTAAGGTCAGTCCAGTTTTTGGTCAGTTTTTTCCCAGTTTGTGACCCAAAATTAAAAAAAAAAACTGGTTTTAACAAAAAATCAGTTATTTTGCATATAACAGTTTTTCCAAAAAACAACTACTTTTTCTGGATAAAACAAGATATTCTTTCTAAAAATCTAGATATTTAAAAAAATTATGATTTAAAAAAAATGCAGATATTTTGAAAAAGCAAGTTTTTAAAAAATCTTGATTTTTTGATAATTTTTTGAATTTTAAAGCTAATTTTTAATTAAAAAACAACTAATTTTTCTGAATAAAACAAGATATTCTTTCTAAAAATCCAGATATTTTAAAAATTATGATTTTTAAAAAAATTCAGATATTTAAAAAAGCAAGATTTTTAAAAAAAAATTGATTTTTTGATATTTTTTTGAATTTTAAACCTTATTTTTTAATTAAAAAGGATATTTTAATTAAAAAATAAAAATAAAAATTACTTTGTTTGGTACACTGACTTTGTTTGGTGTCAAGACGGTATATCCTACTAAATTTTTGCAAGAAAAGCAATAAAAATTCATTATATTTAGGTTTTTTGTTACACAACACTTGACAGGCCGTCTTATAAATGGTAACAAAAAACTTTACCCTACCCCCTGTTGTGTTTCGTAATTAAAGACAACCCCATAGTTATTTCTCTTTTTTTATATTATACTACTTTTGCTAAAAAAAAAATAATAACTATTCCAAAGCTTCTTCATGTTTTGTTTTTTCACCTAATTCTAAATCCCATTGAGTATATCTGTGTACATACAAAATAATTTGGATTTGAACAGAGCAGAACTGAATGACATTGATGAGACCATGTTGAAAATATATTTTATCGTTATTTATTCTCTTCTTCTACAGTCTATACACTTTTACATATATAAAATACCGACAATCATGTAAATTTTGTGTTTGATTTCTATATATTCTTTGGAACGAATATCTGTTTCTGGTTTGGATAATTTTTGATCGATTGAATGTAAGCTTTTCGTATGGCGTATTTCGTATTGTGTCATAAATCTATATGAAAGTGTATAGTCAGTATTTGTCCTATACTCTTTTTAGAATTAGAACTTAAAATAGGAACGAAATAAAAAATATACGAAGCTGTCAAAAATAAGTGTCAGAAAAATTACCAGAAAAGTGTCAAAAATTCAAATTATTAGGAAAAAAAATTGTNCGACAATCATGTAAATTTTGTGTTTGATTTCTATATATTCTTTGGAACGAATATCTGTTTCTGGTTTGGATAATTTTTGATCGATTGAATGTAAGCTTTTCGTATGGCGTATTTCGTATTGTGTCATAAATCTATATGAAAGTGTATAGTCAGTATTTGTCCTATACTCTTTTTAGAATTAGAACTTAAAATAGGAACGAAATAAAAAATATACGAAGCTGTCAAAAATAAGTGTCAGAAAAATTACCAGAAAAGTGTCAAAAATTCAAATTATTAGGAAAAAAATTGTAAATTTATTCAAAAACTTTTCGCAGAATCCTGATTTTTTTTGACTTATTTATACCTTCAAATTCAGACGGCCAAATTTTCAACAAAAAATAAAATTATGACAAAATTCTAANTAAATTTATTCAAAAACTTTTCGCAGAATCCTAATTTTTTTTGACTCATTTATACCTTCAAATTCAGACGGCCAAATCTTCAACAAAAAATAAAATTATGACAAAATTCTAAATAAAAAACACTTGAAAAAATCGATTTCCCAAAACTGTTGACTTATACCTACTATGGTATAGATAGAATTATGTAATACAAGAGAATAGCGACAGAGTATACTTGTTTTCTGCTATGCTGCCATTTTCGACGTATTACAATTTGAAATACATTCAACATGTACACTTTTCTTTCCTCAAAGACCAAAACAGGCAACATTTCATCCATAGGCAAAATTAAACAAATTTGAATTAAATGTTTTTGGCTAATTGAAGGGTTCATAAACTGAAAAATCGAAAAATTAAATGTTGATGACATTAATTTTATGCTATGTTTATTGGGTAATTGAATTTCATTTGTACATTTTCATGTTGCCATGCACAAAAATCAAATAATAAATGCAGAATAAATGCAGAAAAATACTTCACGGGAGGTCGTTTGGCTTTTAGATATTTGGATTTTTCATTGTCTAATTTTAAATGTGTATTTCAATGGTCATGTTCTGGACTTATTAAATGTTCTAGAAGTAAATTAATCAAAATACTCTCTAGGGTAAATAGTTGATACAGGGGTTTGAAAGTAAGTAAAGTTGTTTTGCTTCTAGTTTGTGAAGGTTACTGAGTAATTTTCACTTGATTTTTATTTTCANCTTGATTTTTATTTTCATAATTTCTGGTCAATTTTTAAATTACAGTAATTTTTGATTGTGCAACATTTTTATTTTGCAATAATTCAATTTTGCAACACATATTTACATGAATTTTTTTAGTATTACTTTGATATGTAAATGTTATTTTTCCAATAGAGAATAAGAAGNGCAACATTTTTATTTTGCAATAATTCAATTTTGCAAAACTTTTTTTTTACTATGAAACTTTTCAGTATTACTTTGATATGTAAATGTTATTTTTCCAATAGAGAATAAGAAGAATATGTAATAAACTTTTAGATTTTTTTCAATCAATGTTATTTTTGCCTGCTAATGATTTCAACATGAGACTTTTCCCTCGAAAGTTACCTTAATAAAATATTTTTTTAGAGTTNGTTGTTTACTTTTTTTGACAATTTGTGATATTTTTAGAGAATTTCTGACCGTTGAAAACCCTTGAATTCATTCAAATTGACAATTTTTGACAATTCTTGAAAATTTTTAGGTTTTTGAGTGAAAACTTTCAACGGTAAATCCTATTTTCAAAATTATTCAACCAAAAAAATAGATGATTTGGAAGCTTAATTTTTTTTTTCAGAACATTAGGGTACTCGCATCAGGAACCGATTTTTCTTTTATGAGGTAATTGATTGAAAAATTTNGTGAGTCGATACAATATAAAGAGCTCATAATATGAGCTTCTTTGTAAAAAAAAAAAAAATTTACAGTTCTTGAAAAAATTTGACAAATTTTTTGACAATTTGAGATAATGGTAGACAATTATTAACTTTTTTTATTGCTCACAAGTTGTGAATTTGGTCAAAAATGGTCAAAAATTTTAACAATTTTTGAAGATTTCTGACAATTCTTGAAAAATTCTGAGAATTTTGAACTGAAAACTTTTCAATCTTATTTGAGAAATTTANTTAACAATTTTTGAAGATTTTTGACAATTCTTGAAAAATTCTGAGAATTTTGAACTGAAAACTTTTCAATCTTATTTGAGAAATTTATAAATCAAAAAATATATGATTTGAAAGCTTAAAATTTTCTTAGGAAACCGGGTTTATTTTTCAAAAGCATTATTTTCGTTTCAAATTGTGATTTACTTTTTTTACAATTTGTGATAATGTTAGACAAATTTTAACAGTTAATAAATTTTGATTTTTTTTCAAAATTGTCAATTTTGACATCTATTCAGAATTTTTAAACATTTTTGCAAATTCTTGAAAAATTTTGACAATAATTTTTTAAACCGTCAATCCTATTTTAAAAATTATCTAACCAAAAAAATTGTAATTTGAAGGCAGAAAATTTTCTTCGGGGACCGATTTTTATTTTTTGAAATCATTATTTTTATTTTAAATTTTGATTTAATTTTTTTTTGACAATTTTTAAACATTTTTGATAGAAAACTTTGCAACAGTCAATCCTATTTTAAAAACTATTCAACTAAAAAAATAGATATTTTCGAGACTTATACTTTCTAGAGGAGACTAGTGTGCTCGCCTCAGGAAACGATTTTTATTTTTTTTTAATAAATTATTGCTGTTTTTAATTTTTAGTACTTTTTTTTGACAATTTTTCAATTTTTTGATAATTTGACAATTGACTATTTTTAAATATTTTTGACAGAAAACTTTTTAACGTTCAATCCTATTTTAAAAATTATTCAACCAAAAAATGAATGATTGGAAGGCTTAAAATTTTCTTCATTAAGAGACTACCTATTTAAAAAATTTTGAAAATATTATTTTTGTTTTCAATTTTAAACCACTTTTTATGAAAATTTTTGACAGTTTTTTTTTAATTGACAATTTTTAACAGTTTTTTATAGGCTCTATTTTATTATATTTGTACGTTTGTTTTAATATTAACTAAAAGGATCCAGAAAAGCGGCATACTTTCCATTGAAAAACTTTTCAGTCGGGATTTAACCGTGGTCTAATACAAATTAGAGACAATTTTAATAGTACGAAAATGGCAGCATGCTTTCCCTCTATAGAGCCTTGAATTAAAAGTATCCAATATCCACATCATTTTAAGGAATTTAAAAAAAAAATATATTGATTCTAGGGTGTATTTTCGGTGTGGCTCAAATTTGGACCGAAGAATAAGAAACTATATAGGAAAAAATAACAAAAATACGAATCACTCTCCCTACCGACACATTAAGATTTTAATTCTATACTTTGCAGACATTAGAAATGTTGCCTTTTCACGTTCATTGTATGAAAAACCCTAAAAAGTTACATTCATATATTTGGAATAGTCTGACCAAAAATTAAAAATAACACAAGATATTGTCGTCGTTTAATATTTCCAGAATAAACGGCGAAGCGAAAATAAACATCTTTTGAACGGAAGAACGATGGAAATATAATGAAATTTAAAAAAAATAAACTTCAGTTTATAAGCAACGTTTATGTATTATATAAAAAAAAATAGAATTGATGGAAAAACAATAACTAAAAATGGATTAGTGGATTTTTGTTGTTTGTGTTACGATTATGAAAATCAATTTAAATGAAAATCATCATATTTCCCTTCGCCCTGCAGGAGGAAGAAACGCAATGCACAATATCCATGGGGTAAGAGCTTTTTTTCTGTTCAAGTGAATAAAAACCTTGTCAAAATTTTAAATTTTAAAATANAGAGCTTTTTTTCTGTTCAAGTGAATAAAAACTTTGTCAAAATTTGAAAATGGATTTATCATGTAGAATAGATTTTTTATTTTGGGCACCTTTTCCCATATACCTTAATATAATTTGAAATTGAAGACGGCCCCAAATTTAGTTCTATATTTCCTTTTTTAGCCAATTTGTACAACCTTTTGACTTTGCCCCTGTTTTTTATGTATATAAATTATAAAACAAGTTTGAGTGACACCTCGTCATGTTTTATTTCTTTTTGTGAATTCGTTTTTCGGCATTTTCATTTTCTGTTCACATTTTTTAGCCCTATCAAGTGGAAAGCCTCAAGGGCTTCAAATGAGGGTACTAAAACGATTTTTTTCTTAGAATTCACAATAATAATTGACTTCCTTTTCAACAAATTCTGTGTGTGCTGCCAAACGCCAATCAATCAACCGGAGCAAAAAAAAACAAGAATTATTATTTGAAATAAAAACGGATAAAATAAATATTTGATAAGAGCCATATCGCTTTGGTAACAAGAATAACAATAAAATTCCCTAAAATTTAATAATAAAAATTATTGAAAATGTTAATTTTCTTCTCACCTTCTCTTTTGTTTCAACACTTCCTGTTTTCAAGAGTGAAAATTCCAAGAACCGTCTAATTCTAATTAAATTCTTTTCTGACAAACTTGGCGATGATTATGGATTGGACACAAGAAAAACTCGAAAAATTCAAATTGATTTGACAATTTTTTAACAATTTAGTAAGAATTTTAAAACAAAACTCAAAACTTTGTAACTTTTTATGAAATTTTATTTTCTTGTAATTTGTACACCACCAACACTGAAAAACACTCGCAAATGAACACACACGCAATTGTAGAAACTTTTCTTCTTGCTTATAAAATTTGATATTTTTCTTAATTCAAAGCCAATTTTCACTTATTTCGAACAATCAAATGAACATTTTAACTATTTCACGAGACGATCGAACGTTTTAGCTTACTAATTACCCAGAAATAATGGACTAAAGTAGATTTGACCATTAGGATTAAGAGCTTTTTTCCGTTCGACGTTCACTGCTCAAAATCAAATAATTATTTGATTACTCCGACGAACACTTTTCATTATTTTCCTTCCAACATCGATATATTATTGACGTCGATATTTTTGACACATAAAGTTATCGAAAAAATTTCGATATTTCTTTCCATGCCTAAAAAAACTACAAACCACAAAGGAAAACTCTCTCAATTCAATCGATAAAAAAAGTATTTATGATTTTGTAATTCATATTTATAAAACACGGTGAAATATTAGAACACTGAATATTACAGGTATTTCCTATAATATTTATTAAGGCCCACATCAATATGAGAAACGGACAAATTACTGTTTTTTGAGTACAATCACTGTTTTTATTTATAATTTTGATTAATAATTTTGTAGTTTTGATGTTATTNTATTATGATGGAAAAAATGTAGAATGATTATATTTATTACAGCTATTTATATTAAGGTATTGCTTATTTTTAAGAAGCTTTCAAATATTTGTTTGTTTATAAAAATGCGTATGAAAATAATTATTAATCCAAATTAGAAAAATTAGATTTTTTTAAATTGTTTGAATTTAGAATATTATTTAAATTTTTACAATTTTTTAAACNAACGTAACAATTTGATCAAAATAACTATCAAGATAAAAAACGCACAAAAATTTAATAGTTTTTATTGTTTTTTTTATAATTCCAAAAGAGTAAAAATTGAATAAATCAAAAGTTTTAAATTTGGATTTTAAATTTTTTTTTAATTATTTTGATATTTGTTTGAGTAGTTGGAAAAACAAATTTTAGATTTCCATCTTTAAAAATTTCCACATTTAAAAATGACTACTCTAGAGAGCAAAAATACGACTGGTTCTCCAAGAAGTGACCATAATCTTATGAATTTATTCTTGAATGCGAATTTATTCTTCGTGGGAATCGATATACAATTCAAATTCATTTATGGGTGCTCTCCATAGGAGTTAAATATACCTATAGGGATTGCTAAGTGTTTTGGTAGTTTTGGTACAAAAAAATTTCAACTTAAGACAATAAGTGACTGTAAGAGAGGGAAAGGACAGATGTATGATAGATTTATACTCTTAATTTGAGTCAAAACTTTTCTGGGTNTTTTTCTAAACTGATTTTTTGCTTTCTTATTATGATTAAATTTATTTTTGAAGATTTGCGTTTTTGTTTTTTACAAATGGAGTCGAGAAAAAGGCCATTTTATTTTAAATAGTTTCCAGTTTGACAAAAAAAAATTTACCTTTAAATTTTTTTTAAAACATTCAGAAATTTTCGAAAACATGTCTTGGTTCTTAAAATTTTCCGGTTATGTAATTTAAAAAAAAAAAATACCAGAATTGTCAAAATTTCTGGATATATTTTTTTGTTATCGTTTACAATTCCANCCTATACAATATTGACTGTATTTATTTTCAACTTGTTTGATTCGTATATATCAAAAAATTGTAGCAAAAAGTAAAAAAAAATATTTCTTTACTTACTTTTTGACTAGATTGGGGTATTTGAGGGTAGAATAAGTGTACTAGTATTTTAAGTCATCCTTCAGTCTGTAATAGTTTCCAATGATTTTTTTTCACTAAAAATCCCAAAATTTCCATAGTTTTTTCTCATTTGTTTGATCTTTTTCTTAATTTGGTGAAATTTTCGGAATTATTATTATTTTTAGGAATATTTATTTTTTTCAAAATCTAAAACTTAAATAGATTTTTTGGATCTGATGGTCAATTTAAAAATATTAATTTTTATAGTAGGCTCTCCTGAAAGAATGACTTTCGTTCAAAATTAGTAAATTTTTATTTTAGCTACTAGAGGTAATTTACGTTTTTATTTGTGGATTAAGATTCAGAACCCACNACTAGAGGTAATTTACGTTTTTATTTGTGGATAAAGATTCAGAATCCATNAGGCTCTCCTGAAAGAATGACTTTCGTTCAAAATTAGTAAATTTTTATTTTAGCTACTAGAGGTAATTTACGTTTTTATTTGTGGATTAAGATTCAGAACCCACCACATTGTTTTCAAAGGCTTTTTTTCTAACTTAACTGTATCTTGTCAGTAATTAAAAATAAAATATTATATGCTCTCCATAAATTACGTATCGCATCTAATTACATATTACATGTAAAAGAGCTATGACAAAGTAGGTTAATTTTACAAGTCGGTATAATTATTGTCATTGAAAAAGTTTTACAACCAATTTATGGAACTTTTTTTTTAAATTTTCCTTCGAAAATATTCAATTCGAGATTAAAATTTTAGCACTACGGTGGCAGCACTGCGCAATATCATGGTTGTTTTCAACGACCAAAAAGTGATAAATTGAAATTTTGAATTCAAATTAACCATTTATTTTGATAAAATTAGTTATTTAATCAGGTTTTAACTATTTAAACAATTATTAATGCAGTGAATAGTGTGTTAAAGATATTAATAAAAAGTTAAATTGTGTATTTTATAAATATTTTTAAATTTATTATGACATCGGAGGATATTTTCTGCAGATAGATATTTTGAAGCGCGTGATTGTTATTTCAACGAATATATATACAAAATAAACTTTAAAATGAATGTTGGTACGTAGAAAACATTAAACATTGGGTTAATTTCCATTTCCACAGTTTTTGACAATTTATTACAACTACCTTTTGGTTGATTTTTGAAAATTATTTTCAAATTTGAATATTTGAAATGTCGTAGACGGCTATGGATTTTTCATCGTTTCTTGTCCCATCAAAACTAAAAAACTAATTGACGCTATATGGGCATCCCACGCTGATGACAATGCAATGTGCTTGAAAAAATTATAAGCTAGACAAATTTTCAAAACATTTACGATAGAAATTCTATCAGAAATAAATGTAATAAGGTTAAATGATTTTTCATCTTGACGGTACTCCTTTTACTTTTGTACTAAAAATATATTCCTTATCAATAGAATAAATTCTTATCAAAAAAACTTTAGGAAGCTAGGGTACTAAAAAGCCTCAGAATTCTTAGAAACCGGTTCAATTTTAACGATAAATAAACAAGAAAACCCACTCCAATGTACAAGCTAGATTTATTAGTTCATTTAGCATTCAATGTATGACAAATTAAACATAAAAACTTTGATAGTAATTTTTTTTAATAAACTGATTCCAACGTCTCTGTAATTTATAGTTTAATTATTTTTCAAAAAATGCGTAATACCTTTCCTTCCAACATTTGAATGTTTGTAATAAATGCATACCTACTAAAAATGTACTCTGTGTTGCATCATTAAAGCTTTTCAGCCATTTTATACAACATTTGACTGTTGCGTCATAATTTTAGTACAGTGTTTGTTGTCTTTATTATTTTAGTTTTGACAAAATTTTCTTTAAAAAAATATGAATGCAACTGTGAATTGTTGCCGTTCCTGCCTATCAACATTGCATGAAGCCCAGAATTTATTTGAAAAATATGAAGAGGAAGCTGACGACGATGAACTTGGGGTATTGCATTGGAGCGACTGTTATCAACTCATTACCGACTTGAATGTAACTGAAAACGACGAATTTCCCAAATTTCTGTGTCGAAATTGTGCTAATCGTTTAAATGATGCCTGGGATTTTAGAAAATTATGTGCCATTTCAGAAAATATTTACAGAAATCGTTTGAACGACGCAAAAATTTTAGTACCTGATAATGATGAAGATGCAGGAAAGACAACAGCAGAACTGTTTATCATTGAAGTTAACAAATTAAAGGATGAAGATGGGAGGTCAATAATGATTACAGAGGCAATAGTATCTGATAATACAGCCCTGTTACCTGATATTGTTGAAGAAGTTTACGATGATAATGATCAAGTATTGGAGATCGATGAGGATGTTGTTCAAGTGTCAGAGGAAAAGTTACCTGATAGTCCTAAAAAAGTGCCAAAATCCTTTCAAAAAGGAAAGAAAAAGAAGAAGAAATATGTTTGTGAGCTATGTAATAAAGAATTTCTAACCAATCAAAGGCTTAAACTGCACGGCTATGTTCATTCAGGCGAGAAGAATTTTGATTGTGACAAATGTAGCAAAAAATTTGCAACAGAATTTCGTCTGAAGACTCATTTTCGAACGCATAGTGGCGAAAAACCATATTTTTGCGATATTTGCAATCAGCGATTTGCCCAAGGAAACGCACTAAAATGTCACAAAAGAATACATACCGGAGAACGCCCTTACATATGTAAAATCTGCAAGAAATCTTTTTCACAAAATACGATTTTAAAGACTCACATGACCTTACATACAGGAAAAACGGTTAAATGCCCAGATTGTGATAAATATTTCAGCCGAAAATCATATTTAATTTTACACAGGAGAGAACATACGGGCGAAAAGCCATATATTTGTGATAAATGTCCCAACCGTTACTACCAGAAAAGCCATTTAGACAGACATTTAGATACCCACAATGGTGTAAAATATGGATGCGATGAATGCGGCAAATCCTATTCAAAAGCTTGGTCGCTAAAAGTTCACTCTTATTCACATTCAAATCAAAAACCGTTTGTATGCAAGCATTGTAATGCAGCTTTTACAAGAAATGATAAATTTAAGGCACATTTAAAAAAGAACCATAGTCGGGAATCTGCAGAAGATGTATCTGAAGAAAAGTCTCAAATTGTACATATACCTGTTATAAATTCTGTACAAACGTAAAATAAAGAATGGAAAATTGTTAATTGTAATAATTTGATTTTTATTTTAAACAATAGAACTTCAAGCTTTTATTAAATGTTTAATTTTTTAAGCCTTCAGTGTTGCAAAAATTCGTTTTGGTAGTCATTTATTTTCAGTTTTTCCTTTGAAGCTGCGTGATGTCCAGCTCAGTTCAGTCTAGTTTTTCCAGTTTTTTTCTGCAAAAACTGGTTTTTTCAAAAACAAAGTTTTCTTGAAATAAAACAAATTTTCTTTTAAAAAAACAATTTTTTTTTGAAAGACAAAATTTTTTTTGTCAAAAAGAAATTTTGACACGTTTTGATCGAATTTTTTTTTAGCATGAATTATTTAGGATTGGATTCAGTGGTAATTCTGTTTTTTTCTTGTTGTTCCCAGTCCTATCCAGTTTTTGGTTAGTTTTTCTCAGTTTATGACTAAAAATATTTCTTTCAAGATGTTTTCTGATATAAATAAAGTGAAAAAAATTATCAAAAATCTAAAAATTACTGTCTCACATTTCTAACTGATAATTTTGGCTCTCAAAACGTGCTCACGACGTGGGATCTTATAAAAATGTTGTCATTTATTGTTCTGCTA
>JXOU01014645.1:651-11536 GCA_001014815.1 Chaoborus trivitattus | reverse complement strand
CATCATATTTAGTCTAGTTTTTGAATAAAATATGCAAAACATCGAATTGAAGTGCAAAAATAAAAGTGGCATAAGAATGTCCCAGTGCCCAAACAATGTACCAAAATAGAAAAAGAATGCCCTAATTTTTTTTCGTGCTATTTTTTGGAAGTTTTTTACATTTTACATTTTTATTACTTAATTTGATTATTCTCAAATAATAGATTACCATTTATTTTAAAACTACATGTTCAAAGAAAAGTGCTGAATTTGCTTATTAAAGAAGTTACTTTGAATCTTTAGTGTTAAAATTTTCGATCAAAAATTCTCCGTGATCATCGATTGAAAATGGATGACAAATGTTCGGAGCCATTTATTCATATAATATAATACATTTGTCGACAAAACTGCATTCGAATTAAAAGAATGTAATGAAAATAATTGAGTTAAATAAAAATGTATTCAAAAAAGTTAATTATAAAATGCGAAAAAGCTAATATCAATAAAATTGGGCATTTTTTGGGCATGGGGCATTGCATTGTTTGGTACGAGTATTGTATATAGTTTGAAATTAATCTATTTTCATCGATTCTTTGATGTTTTTGAATAGATAAAGTTCTAACAAATACTCTAGTTTTTAAAAAATGTATTTTTATTCAAAAAATTAACAACATGTGAAAATAGCACTTTGTTTGGTATTACCACGGTATATAAATATTTTTATAATTTTTACAGGAAAGCTTCAGTGAGCTTTCTTCAACAAAATAGCAATAAATGAGCATTTTTTGTTCAAAAAATTAACAACATATGAAAATTCCACTTTGTTTGGTATTACCAAAGTATATAAATATTTTTTTTACAAATTTCATAGGAAAGTTTCNCATTTTTTGTTCAAAAAATTAACAACATATGAAAATTCCACTTTGTTTGGTATTACCAAAGTATATAAATATTTTTTTTACAAATTTCATAGGAAAGTTTCAGTGAGCTTTCTTCAACAAAATGGCAATAAAGGAGCAGTTCAAAAACAAAAACAAAGATTAACTGACCCTTTTCAGCTTTTTATTTTTTGACCCTTTGTTTTTACGGTTCCCTATTTACAGACTTTCCATTAAATTAATTGATTTTTTGGGCCTTTATTTATTCTTCCATGCCTACGAGCCAACAGACCTACGAGCAGTACGTATTTATAAACGATTTCAAGAAAGCTACTGTTTATCTATCATATATTCTTTATTGTAATGATATTGCCAAACAAAAACTCTTTATATAAATCATAAGAGCTAAATTCACTCTCAATCAAGTTGATGAAAAACCACTTCAAAGAGTATAAATTATGTAAATCTTCTGTGTTCACAGACATTTAGGCAACCAATTCACCATCGTTGTTTGAATTTCATATAATGGAAATGAATATAAAGCTCATGATAATAGTTTGGAATTTTCATTAGACTGATTAATCGATACACTAATTACAGTCAACCCAAAATTGTGGATCAAAAAGATTTGTTTGTTTATTGCAAAATAATTAGTCAACCAAATTAGGAATCAAAATTTTGTTTGTATGTTTTTTTTTACAAAACATTAAGAAATATAGGGTAGTGGTTCGAATTATGACACTTTTAAAAACGAGTTGTAATTAGAGATGCCATTTTCTAAAATTTTGGGTTTACTCTCCTTGATAGTATTTTGCTCTACTAACAAATGAGAGAAAATCATGCCAGTCATGCAATTTTTGACTTTTATAATACATCGTTGGCAGTTCATTTTTTGTATTTACTAAGAGTCTATAGCTATTTCCTAAAATCCTAAAAGCATTCAGCTTTATTCTATGCATCTTTTGTATTCGATCAAATAGTTGTCTAAAGGCAATCAATAAAATTGTTAAAAGCTTTCATTGTAAAACATAACCAACACCATGTCAATAAAATCATATTAAAAAAAACAACTAAAAACATCAAATAAATCAAATTTTCTTCTGCTTAATTTTCGATTTAAAAAAACATACCTGTACTGAACCGTGTCGGTCTGCCGGCGTTAAATTTCCCAACGTATTCGATTTCGGCTGTTCGTTTTTTTAGTAAATATAAAAAATTATAAAAGAAAAATACTATGAGAAATTCGGTTTTCCATTCAAATTATTTTTTGTTTGTTTTTTGGCTGAAAACCATTGAATGGTTTAGTATTTTTCAAATGGGGGACCGGAGTGTTCAGATTGTTGGTGTGAATTTAAAAAATTGGTTTTGAAGATTTTATTTATTAGTGAGTAATTTCTTAAAATAGTTTTGTAACTATTAGTTTGGTGGAACAGAAATAAAAAAAAAAAATTATAAATTTATGGACAAAAATACACAAAGAATAGCAAACTAGACTGTCGAATGCAAAAAATCTATAGATGCTGTGATGACTCGCAATAAGGCAAAACCGCCAAAATGAAAATTGCTTCTTTGACAAAAATCATCCCAAAAATTTTCTAAATTCACACCATTTACAGGCAAGTTCAGTGACAAACGGGCAAAATTTCAGAGGAAAAAAAACATAAGAAAAACCAACAAAAAATGTCTTAAAACTATTTTTGCGTGAATTAAAATTAACATTATTTTATATTAGTCGAATTATCAACCCAATATTTTAAAGTAAAAGTCATTTTCTTTTTTTGATGTAACAAAACTCTCAAAACAGTGCATAATGTATTATTTTATCCCTTTCGTAGATAACTTACCGGCACATCAGGCCACGCGGCAACACCTCCTTTTGCACTCGACTGGTTATTTTTTAATAGTTTTCAAAATTATCAAATTTTCATTGTTTTGCAAGTAATTTTGTTTTTGGCGAGCGCAATAGAAAGGATGAAAAAGGAAAAACAAATCAAATGTTATTTAATGTATTCCTTTTATCGGAATTTCNGACTGGTTATTTTTTAATAGTTTTCAAAATTATCAAATTTTCATTGTTTTGCAAGTAATTTTGTTTTTGGCGAGCGCAATAGAAAGGATGAAAAAGGAAAAACAAATCAAATGTTATTTAATGTATTCCTTTTATCGAAATTTCAAAAAAGAAATAAAAATACTATTAAGAATACAAAGTACTGTCAATTTAGGATAAACAAACTAAACATTTCGAAATTTAATGGTTTTACATGTTTGAATGGGGTGAAGTAACAAATTATGACCATATTTCAATTTTAAGCCATTTGAAGACTAATTTGACTNATGGGGTGAAGTAACAAATTATGACCATATTTAAATTTTAAGCCATTTGAAGACTAATTTGACAACTGGTCAAAATCTGATACATTACCCTATATATGAAAATATGGTAACCATAAAAATGTGTATTTATCATGGGAACTAAAATAATTTTGGAAAGTGCAAATAAACAGGGCAAGTTGATAAAACGAGGATAGTCTTTTATAGAGGTTATTTAATAAAATAAAACTAAATTAGGCACATGAAATGGCAAAAAATGGGTAGCGGACTTTTTGCAGAATTGTTTGGGTAAAAAATTATTTTCGAGTTTTTTAGAGCATTTTAAAATGTTTTTAGATATTAATTACTTTTTGTAATTTTTTTTCAGGCCTTTTTTAATGTTTATTATTTTAATATTTTCTCATAGAAAACTATCATTTTTAGAGCTGTTACACTAAATAAATGATAAAATTTAATGTTTTTAAAAAGAAGTTATTTCTGCTTTCAATCAGTAAAATACTAATGAAAGAAAGTTTCATGACCCAAAGAAAAACTGAGGACTGAGGGTTTTTTTTTAATGATTCTGCTTCTGTACTTTTATTGGTGTTTAAAAAAAGACTTGGTTGAATAAATGAAAAATTCCAAATATTATTTTAACCAAAATGGAAACTTTGAGAAAAGTTCTAAAAAAGAAAATTGTCAAAAAAATAAAATAAAAAATATGTGTTGGATTCTGCAGTAATTCTGTTTAGTTTTTCTCAGTCCCAAAAAATCTTTGTTTTTTAAATATATCAGTTTAAAAAACTATTTCAAAAAATTTAATATTTCAAAGCATTTGGATTTAAAAAAATCTCTTTTTTTCCCAAATTTTTGGAGAAAAAAGTATAAAATTTGATAAAAAAAAACCTATTTTTTTGGAAAAACAATTTAAAAAAAACAGTTTTTTAAACAAAACACTGTTTTTGGTAAAGCCATTTAAATTTTAAAAATAAAGCATTTTTTTTTGCATAAAATAAAACAATTTTTTAAAAAATAAAAAAAATTTTTGAAATAAAGAAATTAATTGTTTGAAACGGTCAAAAAAGCCATGTGTAAAACTGTCAGACACAGGTTAAACCATTATTTCGATAATAAGCTCCGTCAACCTGCTCTGCAAGTATCGTAGGACACATTGGGTTGGATTCAGTGGTAATTCTGTTTTTCTTGGGTTTCTCCAGTACAGTGCAGTTCAGTCCAGTTTTTGATCCATTTTTCCCAGTTTGTAACCCAAATTTTCCAAAAACTTTGGTTTTTACAATAAATTTTGTTTTTCCTTAAAAGATCTGGTTTTTCCAAAAAGAAATTTGGTTCTTCCAANTAATAAAATCTGGTTTTTTCCAGTTTTTTTTTTAAATTCCAGCTTTTTTTTNCTGGTTTTTCCAAAAAGAAATTTGGTTCTTCCAAAATAAAATCTGGTTTTTTCCAGTTTTTTTTTAAATTTTGGAGAAAATTTGAAATTTAAAAAAAAAAACTGGAAAATTTTGAAAAAATCAGATTTTTTCGGTAAAAACTGTTTTTTTCAGTTTTTTTCTCAAAATTTTTCTTAAAAAAAATTTTTTTTAGGAAATTTTGGTTCACTAACTCGCAAAAACTGACCAAAACTGGACTAAACTAAAAAAAAAGTTATTTTTAAATTTAAATGTTAAAGGACTGTAAAACCAAAATACTGACAAAGGCGGGTAAAACCAAGGTTTTGGTACTGACAGAAACTTATCTAGTGAAAATGTCAAAAACTGGTAAAACCGAAAGATTAAACTATCAGACCCAAAAATATACAAAGAAATTGTCATGAATGGTAAAAAATGAGAGCTCATAAAATAGTTAATCGATCAAAAGTATCAGAAATGGACAAATATTGACAGAGAAAACAATCTTAATATATAAAATTGTGTGTCTTTATATTGGGCCATTTCATCGGCTTTTTAAAATTCGACATAAAAATTAATACATAAATGCGCGAAAAATGCGAGCAAACTAGAAAACATTATCGAAATATTTCTACTGAAAATACTAAAAAGCCGAAATTCTAACTAATTCTTTTTATACAAAATTTATTACTAATAACAATTAAATAGAACTAAAACTAATCAACTGCTTCAATGAGTTTATCAATCTCAATGGAAATCACGTAGAACAAGATAAAATTGTGGTTGAAACGGGTATCGACCTAATTTTGGTTCAAAGTTTACAATAAAATAACAAAGCTAATTTTTTCAATTAAATTTAATTGGCTAATTAATTACTTTTCTATCTTTATGAGAAAACTTTATACATCTTATGAAGAGCTAACACTTGTCAAAAGAAGCTTAATGGCCAACCTCGGGCATTTTAATTTTAAGCATATAAATGTTATCATAGATTTGAAACCTAAAATCAGGTTTTAAACTAATTTAATTTTATTCACAATTAAATAATCAGGTATTTGAACAAAAAACAAAAAACATCAAACTTTTCCTTAAAAAAATATTTTAGGTAATTTTCTTTTCATCCCCTTGAAAAGTTTAAATTCAAAAACTGCAATTTTTATCTTACAAAAAATATGACAATTTGACCATATAGCTTCTCGCAACTAAATACAATATAATACAGAACATTCGAGTTTTACAACGAGCGTTAAAATGTATATAAAATAAGAAAATAAATAAAATCGAACCTCTAGAGCCAAATTTAATTCTTCGTCGTAGTTATTGAACAAATCACTGCCCTGCAGATGATTTTGAAAAAAAATCAATTTTTTTTTTTGCGAATCGCCATAAAAAGCCAACATACAAAATTAAGAAAAATTAATAATTATAATAAAAATGATACAAATACATATTTGATTTTACGGAATATTGAGAAAATGAATTTAATTTGTGGGCATCTTAGAAGAGAATCTAGTATTTTAACAGTCATTACTAAAAAACGTGGATTTTATTGTGAACGTTTTTTTTTAGATTGGAAAATTTTGATGGTCAAAAAAAAGAATAAAATTGGCTGGACTTAAAAATGGTCAAAAAACGAGAAAAATATAAATTATTTTTTTACCAATAAATTAAAAATTGTTGTCAAAAAATAAAATACTATAAAACATGGAGTCTTTGAACAATATTTTTTTTTATTTTGACCATCTAGTTTTTTAAATTTATGGAAAAAACTTAATAAAAGACATGTCAAAAACACAACTATACTTTTTTTGACGTGTCTTTCAGAGTTTCTACACTATACATTTTTTTTTATTTGAATAAATTTTTGGATTTTTGAGCATTTGAAAACGTTTTTGTATTTTAGTAATAAAAATATTTTATTTATTTTTTCTTGAGCTACATTCGAAAAATATAATTTCAGGTCTAAAATCTATGCATAAAAAGTTTCCCAAGAATGACTACATTCTCACATAAGGCACCCTAGGACATAACAATAAGCATTAAGGGCTTATCTAGTTGTCAACCTTTTTGTAGGCTGTCAAGAAATCAAGATTTTTAAATGTAAATCATAATAAATATTCACTGTTGCCTGCCATAAAAAGTTCGGTTAACTGTCGGTAAAATTCAAATATGAATAGTTTTCAAACATGAAAATTGGGGCTGTAGATANCTAAAAAGTTTCCCAAGAATGACTACATTCTCACATAAGGCACCCTAGGACATAACATTAAGCATTAAGGGCTTATCTAGTTGTCAACCTTTTTGTAGGCTGTCAAGAAATCAAGATTTTTAAATGTAAATCATAATAAATATTCACTGTTGCCTGCCATAAAAAGTTCGGTTAACTGTCGGTAAAATTCAAATATGAATAGTTTTCAAACATGAAAATTGGGGCTGTAGATAGTATTAAAAGCTAAATGGTAAGACATTTTGAATATTGGATTTTTGTTTTTCTGCGACCTACATAATTTTTAGATTTATTTTCTTAGAAAATTACTGACAATTTACAGAATTTTTGGTGACAGTGGTTTGTTTATGAACATGTTACATTGTTTGCATAGAAACATCTTGATTTTTTGACAGCTGAAGAAAAGTTTGACAGCTGTCATTATCCATATAGGTAGTCTATAAGAAATAAATATTATTCTAGTGAGTATTCTTACATTTAGAGGTGAACCATTTTTCAATGTTTAATGTTTGTTAGTCATTGCTACTCCTAATCGCAGTAAGACCACTTTACGGTAAAAATAAAACCACCCTAATTAAATTCATTTTCACGTTAAAAATCGATGCAAAATCGATGCAAAACCATGTAAATCATAAACAAATTCTATGCATTTTCATATAAACTTATAAAAATAAACTGATTAAAATCATACACAGAATAAATGAACTGCCATGCGATGATTTAAAAATATGCAAGAATATAATTAAAATAAAAAAAAAAAAACAATAAAAATAGAAATGAAGAATGAAAGGAAACGATGAATTTTGCCCATTTTATAATCTTTTGATATACAGCGAATAAGTATGGTATCTTTTTTAAAACGGTAAATGAATCAATAAAAAGTGTACGATATGGAATATCAATATTTACCTTATTAACTGGCGTGTGTCTTTCTCTATTTGGTGATACCACAACTTCATGTCCTGTCTGTAATGAACCAACTGGAGTGGACTGCAAAGTGAAAACAAATAATAATTAAATAGTTGAATGAAACTTGGAAATATATATTTATATACCGTAAAAGTGCCTAATTGGACAATATTTTTCTTCAAATTCAAGAAATGACAATTATTCTACAAAAATAACAGAGGTTGCTAAAAGTGAACTTTAAAAAAAATAAGGTCAAATCATCTGAGCTTGTAACTTTTTTAGGTTACAGCAGGGGACTTCCTTAAAAGACAAAAAATATATTGAAAAAATAATAAAAAATACTAATTTTGAAATATTTTTTTTTACAAATTATTTTAAAAACTAATTTAAATATTTAAACAGAATTAATTNTAAAAAAAAATCGAGAATGTATTTTTTTATTTAATTGAAGTTTTTAGGAAAATCAACCAATAAAATTCAATATTATAAAATAAGAAAGAAAAGTTCGTCCATTGAAGCATAACATTATTTATGGAATACTCGTAAAAATCTAGTTCAACTTCATTTTACAAAAATTATATTGCTTACTTTGTCCATAATTAGGTACTTTTACGGTATTACTAATAAGTTTTATTTGATAAAAATAACTCGACTGACTAGCAAATACATAATTTATATAAAAACTTTATCAACATTTTTTTACCATATAATATAATGGATCACAATAGGACGAATAATGCAAAAATTCTTTTCATTATTTTGAAATTCCAATAAATCTTAACAACAAATATTTTCATTTAAATCCTTGGCTCTAGGGAATTGTACAACTTTCATAAAACTTTCATTTCTTTCGGCGATGACAGGAGTTTGAAATTTCTTTGGAAATTTTTTTTTTGCATTTAAATAACGTATAAAACTCATGTTGAATTGAAAACAAAAATAATTAACATCAAATAAAATTATTTAAAAATCAAGAAAAACATTTTTTAACGCGTTTTTGTTTTTGGACACNCGTATAAAACTCATGTTGAATTGAAAACAAAAATAATTAACATCAAATAAAATTATTTAAAAATCAAGAAAAACATTTTATAACGCGTTTTTGTTTTTGGACACAAAAATCAAGACGTATTTTCAATAAAAAAAATATGAAAAACCATTAACATAACATGTCATCAAAAAATTCCGTTAATTTCCCGTAATTTTCTAAGAAAATGAGTTTTTGACTTAAAAATTGATGCAATTCGACGGAATATGGTGTTAAAAGTTAAATGGTAAGATATTTTCGCTTTTTGATAGGGTAGTCAATCTATTAAAGACATAAATCTATTAAAGACATATGGCTATTATGAGCGACTGAGGCTATTATTTCAGATAAATTTTTGTTCTAATCTTTTAATTGATGAATAATTAAAAGATTAGAACAAAAATTTAGCTGATATAATATCCTCAATTGCTTATAATAGCTATATGTCTTTAATAAAAATTTAGATGAAAAACTTCTATATTTTGCTTTGTTTATGTTTTTTTTTTATTTTTTTTTTTGAAAAAATTCAATATGAATATGTACTTCTTTAATAATGTGTAATATTATAATTTTTTTTATAATTGCCTATTAATTGAGGTGTGTTTCAATAAATAAAGATTTAAATAGAAAAAAAACTTCCCCGAGGGTAACTCTTCGGATTTCTATTGACCTAAAAAAGAAGTAATTTTTCGTACAAATTTTTTATAATTTTTATTTTTTGTGCATAGCAAAATTTCTGAAATGTTTTATAATACTCCACAGTCTGCAGTCCACAGTTCACAGTTTCCTAATAGAATTATACTTTTTTTTTTAAAAAAAAAAAAAGCAGACATTATTGAAAAAGAAATGTTTTTTTTTACAACTTTTTTTCTTTAAAATAAAATCAAAAGATTGAAAATTTTTCACTTTTCTTTTAAAACTTTTTTCCTCTTAAAAAAAAATTCAAAAGTTTTAGGAGAATTCTGAAAAATTTAGAAAAGGTCTTGTTAAAAAGACTTTTCACAGTTCACAGTTCAAAGTCCAAAGTCTAGAACCCGCAGTTCACAGTTTCCTAATAAAGTTTTTTTTTTTAAAACAAGACATTTTTGAAAATTTTTTTTTTTCTTTTACAACATTTTTATTCTTTTCACAAACATCATAAGTTAATTTTGAGGAGAAGCCTGAAAAATTTGTGTTAAAAAAAGACTTTTCATAGTCCACAGTTTCCCAATAAAATTATATTTTCTTTAGAAGCAAATGTTTTTTTGAAAAAGAAATGTTTTGTTCTTTGCAAAACATTATATTTTTTTTTATCAAAAGCTGAAAATTTTGTTAAAAATAGAGCAACCAGAATTGTTTGAAGAAAATATTTTTTTTGGGAAAAATTAATTGAGAACTTTACTGAACTGAGTAAAAAAAGCTTTTACTACATGTAGTTATTTTAAATTTTTTAAATGTATAATTATTTTATGTTGTGGCCCTTTTTTTCATACCCTCATAATTGTTTTATCTTCCCTTCCATGATTTAATTTTTTGTCGAATTCAATAACATTTATATTTAGGGCCAATCAGATTTAAAAACTGAAAGAAATTAAAGTTTTATCACGCGACAAATTACAATCCATTTATAC
This sequence comes from Chaoborus trivitattus, assembly GCA_001014815.1. Taxonomy (NCBI): domain Eukaryota; kingdom Metazoa; phylum Arthropoda; class Insecta; order Diptera; family Chaoboridae; genus Chaoborus; species Chaoborus trivitattus. Next base: position 1,190 of record JXOU01014645.1, on the reverse strand, counting down.
ACAACCACAAATTTACTAAGCACATTAAATAATAAAATTCTGAAAAATAAAGATTTAACTAAACTAAATTTAAGACTAATTCCCTTCATTGTGGTAGACTAAAATATGGCAAAAACATAGTTAACATATAAAAAAGATATTGTATGACAAAATGAAATAAACATAAAAAGGGAATTATGTGCACTTAAAATTTAAACTTTGAATGGAAATGGACAGCAATACATTTTTTACATTGAAAAATGTTTTTTCTTCAAATGGAGACATGAAAATCATAAAAAATAATACAAAAATCAATAATGACAGTCGTTATTTTTGTTAATTGTTTGTGATCGTGTTGAAACTTTTTAAGCTCACATGTTTATCAGTTGATAAATTGACATTTTCAAATTGTAGATACTGTTTTGAAAGAACAAGAAAAGCTTCAAAATACTCAGCTCATAAAAAAAAATTAGCAGTCATTTTTGACTGGTCTTCTTTTAAATGCTTCAAAAACACAAACCATCAAAGTTTGTAAAAAATCTGTTTTGAATCAATTATTG
>JXOU01014570.1:0-10941 GCA_001014815.1 Chaoborus trivitattus | reverse complement strand
AGAAAGCTTGCTGCGATTTTTGAGATCTTATAACAAAATTGTTCTATGATTTTTTGCTATTGGTCTAATGAATCATATAGTCAAGTTTGATAAAGAATTAAGCATTAGTAAGGTCAGGACATCAGTTTTGAGAAAAACACTAAAAGTGAAAGTCTGCTGCCATTTTTGGATCCTCATAGCTCATCTTCGAACTTGCACTGTAGTTTCACTACATGTTGACCAAATTGTGCAAAATCAGATAAAAGCTTCGTCCAGTATCGTGCGCAAATTTTTTTCGGATGGACGGGCGGACAGCTTTTTGATCAGGAGACCAAGATCGGTCCAGATATATGGCTCCCACTCCTGTGGGACGCTCCGTTCTGAAAGTCACTTTTGTCAAGATATTATAAACTTGCCTTTTTTTGTGATGTACTGCACAATTTAAAAAATAAAATATACATAATTCTAGGTTGTATTAGCTGCTTCATACAAGTGTTTTCCTTATGTGAGGTAACGCTCGACTATTTTTTGCATTTGTAAATTTCCATGATTTCCATCTTAAATTCTGACAATCAAATTCTATATGCATCATTAGTCATAAAATTAATTTGTAGACAATTGAAATAAATCTTGATTTAATGTTGATTTAATGTTGATTTGTTTTTATTATTTATTTTTTTGCAGAAATGGCTGTCAACGTATATTCGACAAATGTAACAACAGATAATTTATCACGACATGATATGCTATCTTGGGTAAACGATTGTCTTCGGTCACAATTCACTAAAATCGAAGAACTATGTACTGGTGCAGCGTATTGTCAGTATATGGACATGTTATTTCCAGGATCAGTGCCCATGAAACGTGTCAAATTTCGTACAAATTTAGAACATGAATATATTCAGAATTTCAAAATTCTTCAGGCTGCCTTCAAAAAAATGAACGTAGATAAGGTAATGTACTTGTTTAACTTACATATTTTTTTGCATTATATTTAATATGTTTATATTATGTTAAGTAGAATTTTGAGCAATTAGTATTTTGATAATGCGTAATCAATAAGTATATAAAAATAATTAGGTTATTCCTGTGGATAAGTTAATCAAAGGACGCTTTCAAGATAATTTTGAGTTTTTGCAATGGTTCAAAAAGTTTTTTGATGCGAATTATGATGGACGAGATTATGATGCTATGGATGCAAGATTTGGCATACAATTAGGACATGGGGCAATACAAAATGAACTCGGCGTGGGAACACCTGCTGCTGTTGAAGTAATCCCTAAGCGACAAATTCAAGTACCGAAGAAAACTGTAGGACATCATCAAAGCGTAGGAAGTTAGTTTCTCATTTTAAATTGATAGCTTTATATTTTCGGTCTGGAGTTTTTTATATCATACATTCTAGATTTAAGTTTCTATTTCTTTTTGTTTGTCAACACACAAAAGTATATTGTTATGGTATTTAGATCGTCATCGCCATCATTGAAACATTGGATAATTGGAGAATAATATTTTCTTGCTTTTATTATTTTTACTTAATTGCTTATAATTTTATCTAATTTAATTTATTAAATATAATACACTAAACGTAGCCCCTTCAATCATTTTAGAGAGAATGAAACACTTTTTCACTATTTATATCATTTTGTAAAAAAATTCGATTGTTGTTTGTTCAATTTGAAAAAAAAATCTGCTAGAGCTTTTTATCCTATATGGCTGTATAAAAGTATTGTCATATTTTATACATCATTTCCATTTTTAATATAAATTGTAAATATTTCGTGTTTTGGTTGTTTAATATTGTTCAATAAAACGCCCGATTTTTAATAATATTATTTCACTATATTTCAAACTATAATTTCAACGATTATTACAATATTTCAATGTTCATATTAATTTTAACGTGCGATTGATGAGCGATGTGCTACGTGTGACTTCTTTCAAAAGACTCATGAATCAACCAAATGCTTCATTGGATGATTGATTGTAGGAGAAAAATGAGTGGCAGAATCGATGAAGTTCATTCTGTCACGAGAAATCGATGTACGATAAGGCTAGTTTTGAGGATGATTTTTAACTAGTCATAATAGGCTAATATTTGATTCCTTTTGTTCACCGCTAGATATTACTTTTAGCTATCGTTTGAGACTAATTTTGTGGTTGTAGCTCCTTTAGAACACTAATTATTCACCGGAATTGTGGTTGGTGTATTAATTTTGACAACATCATTTTTCTCAGTACGGTTCATTTTACTATTGTAGACTTTATGATTTTAATGAGCTTGATATTGAACAAATATTTTTTCTAAAATTTACCTTGTTTGATTGAAAATGCAACAAATTTCAAAATTAAAAAACAAAACACATCGGTGTGTTTTTTTTTGCTTTTTAAGACTAATTTTTTAAATTCTTTCAATTCATTTGCTTAAAAAAAATAAACAAAAAATTGAGTTTTTTAAATAATTGACAAAAAACGAAGCCTTGTTAATTTTCTTAAAAACTGTGATTCCATTATTTGTTTTATTTAGTAGAAAATTCTGACATCCAAATGTGAAAAAAAAAGTTCAAAACATTAATACAGTACAATTATGGAACAAAGCTTAAAAAATAATTTTTGAAATTTCTTAATCATTGAGAAGTAGAAATAGCTTTCTTCTATTCATGATAATTTTTACTTGATAATTTCATAACTTTTTTTTTAATTGAAAATAAAAGCTCAAGTTTTCCATAACCAGTTTAACGGGAAACGGATCTTTTTTAATAATGTTTACTAATATTGTTTGTATGAATTCCAAAAATGGTTCAACTTCTAAAAAATATCAAAAATCCATTTTTTTATCAACAATTTGGAAAAACTTAAATCATTTATTTAAAGTGGATCAACAGTTAAAAAATTTTACTAATAAATAAAATATTTTGATCAATTTTCTGAATTTCCATGCAAATTAAATTATTTTTTTGCTATACGCTTTCTAAAAGGTACGCAATAAAAAAACAAAAGTATCAAAATATTGACTAATTGTGTCAAAACTAGAAAATAGATACAGAACTATCAGTAATTTTGAAAAAAAAAGAAACCATTTGTGATAATTTATTATCTAAGCTTATGAAAATTGATACTAATGTTCATGAATTCATCGACTTGAGTTTCGTATTTGAGAGCAATCAAGCTTATTTACTTCACTCCGAAAAAAAACACTAAAAAGTACCACTTTGTATGGACCCTATACCTAAAGGATCTTATTTTTAAATACATATGTTCAATGTTTTTTATAGCTGTCTTTTTTTACAACAAGCCTATGATAAGTTTAAAAAAATTGTTTAACCCCAAGAGGCAACTTTTTTAAATTATAAAGACCCTTAAAGTGGTTAATGATATTTTATTTCATAAAAATTACAAAAGCCATAACATTGATCCATATTTGGGTGATTACTATTTGTAGGTCCACTGTATAATAAAAAGCCCGAATGTATTCAGGAGCCAGTCTAATGGACTAAAATAAACCCCAAGTATTTGGGGTATTCGTCTTTTTTGAATATTGGGCCTTATATATTTATAGGGTATTTCCGTTTTTATTAATATATAAAGTAAGGAGTGAAAGACATATTAAACAGTTCTTGAAGGGTCTTTCACTGAGAGATGACTTTCATTGAAAGATATTTTTCTACCCTATGATTGTTATTTTACTTTACGTGATGAATTTGTGCAATAAAACCTCAAGAGTAAAATACTTATGTTAAACTTTTTCAACGACACAATTTTATCATGTTTTTCTGTGTACATATAAACAGAAAAGTAGGCAATGTAACAAATTTGGACTACCTATAAAGTGAGTTAAGAATACCGACATAGCTAAACTAATTGTAAATCAAAAGCTAAAAGTATTTTTAAACTAGTATAAATTAATTTTTTATTTTGTAGCAAACAATTCAATAAACTCACAACACCTATAAGTTTTATAAATTCCAGTATTTATTAAATGTATAAAATGTAAAATGAGTATTATTGTAAAATGTTTTATACTTAGTAAAATGCAAAACAAGGTTTTCCCATTGATCATACATATTTCGGTTTATTTTTTAAGGCCCTCTCGATATCTTTAAGCTAAAAGATTCAGATTTCTGAATTATTTGATAACATTTTTAGGAACCACAGCATTCAAAGCATCGATAGGAAATTGACAAGTATCATAAATTTATTCATTATCCTATTTAAAAAGTATAAAAGTATTTTTCGTTTTAAATAATTCAAAATTCAACAAATAGTACAGTTGTTCATTATAAAAATATGACGGATCAAATTAAATCATTCTCTTCAAAATGAATTGTTGGGGGTACAAAAACATTCAGTTTTTATCTTCCTTTAGATTATTTTTTAAGTTAATTTGTTTTTATTTCCTATTTTTATAGATTATACCAATTGATAAACTAATAAAAGGTCGTTTCCAAGATAACTTTGAATTCTTGCAATGGTTTAAGAAATTCTTTGATGCTAACTATGATGGCAAAGATTATGATGCTTCTCTCGCCCGTGATAATCTACCTATGGGGATGGGTTCAGGTGTTGCTGCTGCCAAAGGAAATGGCTTAGCTGTACCTAAAAAATCTCCACTTGTCTCATCCACATCACGTGAAAAAATTAGACCGAGTATGTTTATTTTTTATCATATTTTTTTTATTTTATCTTTATTTACCTCTGTTATCCTATAAATTGGAATTATATTTGAGTTATGACAAAAATTCGGTGTGGATGCAGACAAAAAAACCTAAACTGATATATAATTCTTATTTAAAAATATGAATAAAAACACAACACAGTAATATTATATGCATAGGTACATAATTCTCCATTTTTGGGTTATTTCTGCTGCACTCTAGACACTTAAATATTAGCTTATTTTATGTATTTAACAAAATTTGACAACACAATATATATTCATGAATCCGTCTCTCCTATATAGATGAAATGAGAAGCAATTCTATCGATAATCATGATCATAAACGTGAGTAGCTAAGTGTAGAATCTATAGATGTATTGTTCTGTTCCATTTGAATTTTTAGAAGTTTATTTTGTAGATGTTTTAAAAGTAGTTTTTTTTAGTTTTCGTTAAATGTTTTAGTTTATTTCTAAAATGATGAAATGAGCAGAAAAATATGAAAAAATACATTGAACTCGAAAGCAAGCTAAGATGAATAGGTCCAATGTAGTCAAAAATCAGCATCAAAATTTTATTTTTAAACATACATTGTTCCTTTTTTGTTATTTTAGGCGGTTTTAGTCATTCACTTTTCTTGACCTCTTGTCGAATTTATTATTATTCATGTATAGCTGAACAAGAATTTTATTAGATATCAAACACATTACCTCAGACTTACACGACAAAAAAAAAATTCCTAAGAATCTAAACTTTTAATTATCTATTTAGCTTCTTTTACCTATGAGTTTTGAATTTCATTGCTTAAATATTGACCAACTCATTAATTTATTTGAATATTACATGTAAGAATATATGGTAACTTTAATGCAAAAGGTTTTTTTTTTATTAAATCTAGATTTTTGCCGGTCTTTTGTCCTTCGGCCCTTTAGAGCACTTTCATAAACGAGATTTACAAATCATTCGAATAAAAAATTTCATAAATTATTTACCAAACTGTGTATTCTAGAGTCTAGACATTTTTATGGCAATATTATCAGTGACGGCCTTATTTTTTTACTCAGTTGGACTTATATTTTGAAGAATATATTTTACTTAATTTCATGAAATTCTATAGACTGGTTTAACAATTTTAGATAAATGAACATGCAGTTTAGACGGTTTTAGTAAATTATTTTAAATAAATCATTAATGTTGCTAGATTGATAAATGTAGACACAAAATTTTTAACGAAACTTTATTATACACATTATTATCTATTTTTTAAATAGTTTTGGAATCTATAGGCAAATTAAAACAATAATTAGACACTTTTGAATATTAAACAAGTATTCACACAAATCACACCCATAATTTATCATAAAATAGTCTAAAACGCGGTAATAAAAAATTATCCTAATTTGTCAAGAAAGTATTTGCATCTAAAAATTTAAATTTTCTAAAACTAAAAATACAAAAGTCTAAAATTAGGTAAAATGAGACAGTTTAATGGTATCTAAGAATGGTTAAATTGAAATCGATGATTTTGTTGTTAAAAATCACGTGATTTATATTTCTTTCAAGTTTTTTTTTGTTACGTAATGGTATGGTTATGCTTCCCTAAAATTTGCGTTATAAGTTTCTTTGATAGATNGGTTATGCTTCCCTAAAATTTGCGTTATAAGTGTCTTTGATGGATAGTTTATTTTTTCAGTTAAAAAAATATGTTCAAAAAGCCATAAATATATATGAAATGTAGACCTATTCCTACAAATACAGTAAATCATTTTGTGCAGCAACTTTTATTCAAACAACTTTATCATAAGGCTAAATTTCACTTTTTACGACAACATTGTCATATAAAAATATTCGTAAAAATAGACAAAATTTCCAAATTTTATTATTATTAACCATATTTAAGCAATAATATTGGCACATTTAATGCATATTATTCATTAAAAATTTTCAAGAAAAAAAAACGAAAAACAAAAAGTTGCCTGCCATTAAAAAGTAGGGTAAACACTGCCAGTGAGTTTCAAATAAAATGAGTTTATCATCAAACTTTAGCAGAAAGCAGAAAAATTACATCAAAGTGTAAGAATGACTTCTTATATAGCTTTTAATACCAAATATGTAACGGTGAACTACATCAATTTTTAAGTCAAAAACTCATTTTCTTTAAAATTTACTTACAGTTTGCCTTACGTTTTGATACAGGAAACTACTTATGTATTGTTTACACATATTTTTTTGTTTTTCTTTTTTTTTTCTTAAATTTTTTTTAGCATGAATACGCCTTAAGCAATAATATTGAAAATGAATCAATGTAGATTTCAAATTAAAGAAATTGGCTTAAATTATTTTTTAAACAAATTAATGTGAAAATGTTTTCATTCTATAGTCTATACGGCAACTAAAAGTTTCCATATGAATAATTCACTGTAATATTATGACATATGCCCAATGCAAATCTATTTCCAAAAGTGTTTACATACTTTCAAACAATTTTGTAGATAGAATGATAGATAAATAATGAAAAGAACAGGAAAGAAAAACTATTTTTAGAAACAAAATGCCACTATCAGAATACAAACATGTTTTTATTTGAACTGTAATTATTTTCTATGTAAACGACCTGCTAAATTTAGTATTTCTTATTACTATTGTATAAATAATTTCGGAAAACGTTTACTTTATACCCTTTTCTATTTTTTTATACTATTTTAACCTTATGCATTTTTGGGAAATGGTAAAGCATCATCAATATATGCACCTCTGTACATTTTAAAATTAGACATATTGCATTTTAAAAACACACCTTTTATATTTATTTACATTTATTTCGACATATTTTTTTTGCATAATTTATTGATTTAATTATTTTTCAACCAAATAAAAGCTGTAACAAAAGTTGCTTCATCAAAGCCCCAACCTCCAACAGCTGCTGTTAGGCAGCCATCAATTCCAACAGGGAAAACTGCGACTAACAATAGTGTGACAAACCATCAAATTGAAGAATTGACGACTCAAGTTATGGATATGCGATTACATTTAGAAGGTCTAGAAAAAGAACGTGACTTCTATTTCAGTAAATTAAGAGAAATTGAAATTTTGTATGTTATTTAAATAGTTTTTAAAAATTACAGGTGTATGATACTAAACATAATTTATTTCAGATGTCAAGAAGATGAAACAAATGGAAGTCCGTTGGTTCAGAAGATCTTGGACATACTCTATGCGACAGAAGTAAGTGTAAGAAATTTCTATTGCTTATATAAAACTTATTAATCAAAAAAATTTGTATGCCAACAAAAGATTAGAGCTATACTTAAGGAGAATCTTAGATAAGACATTTTAGATCTAAATGCTAACATTTAACACCAAGTGTCAAGAGTAACCGCATTGGGACGAATAAGCTCTTGTACTACAGATTTATTAAATTCACATATAATTTACAGTAAAAATAACCAACATTTGACAAACATTAAAAAGTCTGTCTAACATTCTGTTTGGACTTAGAAACTGTTATTTTATAACGTCAAGGTTGACACAGGAAGTATGGGAAGTCAGCTGTCATGTGACAAAATAAAAAATAAGCCTTTCTCCTAAGCGTAAAAGCTGTCTAAAAATTACGTAATGCTGCTAAGGGGATAGCAATATTTCTTATATGATTTTTAATATTTAGCACATTGTAGATTCGGTTGACCAATATTTTGTTGCGGAATTCGGAAACGCAGCAGCCAAATTGGTCAAAAATAATTGTTTCATGACATTATTTTATGTTTAATTGTAATTTTGCATAAAATTAAATAAAACAATATTTGCAATGCATACAAAGTTATCATCTGTCATCAAAAATTTCCTTAAATTTTCCTAATTTTCTAAGAAGAAAGATTTTTGACTTGTGAAATAAAATTTAAAAATAGCAGTTCAGAATTTACCCAATTTACGCTGTGAGTATGTGTAATATGTAAATCACCCTTTTTACTCGATTCATTGTTTTTTTTTGTTTTTGTCGAAATTATTTTTGCTAAATAAATTTTATATCAAATATGTGTTATGGGATCCTAAAAACCACAATTTTAAGTAGTTTTATTGGTCACACGCCATCTGTACTCCATGTGCACAAATAAATATCATATTATCTTTAAGTAAGCTGACTATTTTACTGACGATTACATCGCAAATTAAATTGCGCTTTTATTTTGCAATACCACAGATAAAAGTGAAAATTTTAATTTGCTGAAATAAACTTATAAAATAGTTTACAACCAAAATTGATAAATATGCCAATCTTCTAGGTTCAAAATTTGTTGTTCATTCCATTTTATTTTCATGGCATAAAAAATGCTGATATTAATATCATTAGTATTTTTTATTGAAATTGACTTGAATTACATAAAGTCAATGATTTTTCTTGTAAATATTCCTCATATCCTAGAATTTTTGCTGAAAAACATGATATTTTGGCCTTATAATTTATTATAAATCAAAATTATGGTATTACAAATATGAATTCGTAAAAATAAGGAAAATTTAAACATTTGCATTAAATTGTTTTGTTTGCCCTAAAAATTTTTAAATTGTTGACTAAGGGGATGTTTTTTTATATTGTCATTGGCTTGACATGACGATTTTAACATGAAGATGAAATGTCAACATGTCAGAAGAATAAAAAAACACTTCGAAATTAATTTTTAAAATATGACTAAATACACTTGAAAATACTGAGTTTTTCCGGATAATGAATTTGCTTTAAAGACATCCAAGCTTTCAATAACTAAAATTAATGGCTAAAATAATTCAATTCAGGCTGCAAATTGTCAAAAAAGCAAAAAACTTTTGGCTTATTCTAGTGATTCCGTCATGTCAACAGAAATGTTGACGTAATAAAAAAACTACATGTTGACATGCGTAGCTGCCATTGACGGTAATAAAAAACAACCCCTAAATAACAAATACAGACTTTTTGTTTACAAAAAATGTCACATGCAGGGTTAACATAATAAATGACATGCAAGAAATTAACTTTTTTTAATGCTTGGGCTTGGGCTTAGTTTCTAAAGAAATAATAATATTCAGTTTTTGGCTTAAATGCGTATTTCTCTCTTCAATTTTTTAAACCAAAACTTTACATGAATAGTAAAGTAGTTCAGGAGCAGCCCTAAACAGCATNTTGGGCTTAGTTTCTAAAGAAATAATAATATTCAGTTTTTGGCTTAAATGCGTATTTCTCTCTTCAATTTTTTAAACCAAAACTTTACATGAATAGTAAAGTAGTTCAGGAGCAGCCCTAAACAGCATTATTTTATTGCAAAATCAAATGACGTATGTCAGATTTCATGGACATTCACCCTCCTAGGGTTTAGACTTAAGGTCAACGATTTTCATATTTCAGATTAGTATTACTGAGCATTGCATAAATCACACACGAAAATTTTCAAGTCGCATTTTGGCTTATTTGCGAGGAAAAATAACAAAGAAAAAGTTAAAATTGGCCCAAAAAGGAACTTTAACAGCCAAATACATACTTAATCACACATGTATATAGATGTAAATAAATGTTCAAACAAATGATATGCAGGTCCCAAAACACATTCAAAAGAATCATTCAACATACTAATATTTACAGATTTAAAGGATGTACATCAAGATGCAGATGAACAACTTAATCCAGGTTCCATGAAAACCCAATAATGGATTTTAATGTATTTACCTTTTCATTCACAGGAACCACATTATTTCAGCAGAAGTGCGCAAGACTACATTAGACACATCTACTCATTTTAACAAAAAATACTAAATTTGACTATAAATGAAGATATTGTTATGAACACTAATATCTAATCATTCTACTAACATTCTTCTAATCCAAATATTAACATTTTTTGGCTTTACTATTACATATACATATCGGTAGTAAAAAGTTGATTATTTTTTTTAATAAGCATTCATGGAGCTTTAAGAAATTGTAAATTATAGTTTAGTTCAAATTTTAGTTCAGTCAATTATTCTCAAGCTATTCAAATTTTTATGTCTTCTGAATTGAATGTCCAAATGATTTTATCTATGTGAGATAAATATTATTATAAGTACATAAGATTTTTTTTTTAGAGTTTAAGGTGGTACTATTCATATATTTTGGCCTGTATTTTAAATTAAGAAGAGGCTATGTTTAGTTAAGTAATGCAAAATTTTGAATTTTAGACTCGCACCTTCTAGTAAAAAATGTATCAAATTCAGAGGCTCCTTTCTTGTGCTATAAAACTGTTTTGAGAACGATATAATCTTCAAATATTTTAAAATAGATTTTGCTTTTTGCTTAGAAA
>JXOU01014557.1:0-10036 GCA_001014815.1 Chaoborus trivitattus | reverse complement strand
TAAAAACCACGAGCTCTAAATAGTTCTAGAGTCGACGATATGTATAGGAGTAAGAGAGGATATATAAGAAACTATTACAATGAGTATCAGTGAATACTTAAACAACGATCAAAAATATTTCAATTTCCATTCAATTATCAAAATATTTATTTGCTTGGAAGGTCTTAATTTATTTGCGATGGCCTATAGTTAAATTAAAGTAAGATGCTATTAAATACACATTAAAATCGCTCACATATGTTTCACATTCCACCAAAAGGTTTCACAAAAGAAATTCAAAGAAATCAGATATAATAATCATTTCATTAATAAAAGAAGAATAACGAAAAAAGGACTGCATTTATAAAATCATTAAAAACTGACCTTCTTGATTCGCAAAGGAATTCGCAAAATTGAATAATAATAAAATTGCTCTGATTAGTTTAAAAAAGACATCATTAAGCAGTAATAAATGACTACTAAAAAGTTAACAGTGAGTGTCTAGTTTCTAGTAAAACATATGTATACATCATATAATGCAAATAAATGGTCTCTTATAGTTTTTCTATCTTTAACTGTTTGTATACTAAAATTATGTTAATAAGGTATTTTAAACGAGTGACTATAAGTCGGATAACACGCGCAAAACAGTTAATTAGCATGTGTTGTTTAAACATTTTCACTCTGCATCCAATAGATACATATAATATGTCATGAGTTTTCTATCACAAATATTTAAATGATTATTTAAAAAAAATATGTTATTAACGTGATGGTAAAGTCGTCAGACCTTTACTTGCGTAACCATGTTTACGGGATCAAATCCCGTCGTGGATATGAAATTTTAAAATTTTCAGTTCGAATCTCATGAGTAACTATAAAATAAGAAGAGCTCCAAACAATAATAATAACGAATAATATAGTTACTATCGTTAAGTTGTTGCTTCAACTGGCGCAGGGAGGATGAGGACCATGANAAACAATAATAATAACGAATAATATAGTTACTATCGTTAAGTTGTTGCTTCAACTGGCGCAGGGAGTATGAGGACCATGAGTCTAATCTGACACCTTCGTGCAAAAAAAAAACGAACATAGCAGAGAGAATAATTCCTAGGTAAACATTTTCTTTCAAGGAAAAGCAACCTTTATATCCCCAAAAGGATTTTGAGTAAAAATAAATCTCCAGGATAGTGAAAAGAATAGCATCATTTATTTAACCAGGTTTTCTATGCTTAGAGGTCACCCATAGCGGGAAGATTTTTAAGGTCTTACTCATATAATTTTGGTTTAATAATTTTCAAAATCAAACCACTCATGTTTTTAATTCTTTGTCATTATTCACTTGATTTTTCTTTTAAAAATTACGTAAGTTTTACCACTTACTTAAAGCCTCATCAAGTTTTGTTAATAATTAAGGATTCGTTTTTCTATATAAGTTTACATGCGAATGTAGGTCAGGAGATAAACATATTTATTTTGATAACTTGATATTTGAATCCAATTAAAATTGGCCTTTATAAATGTATATTCTAAATATCTACAAAACACTCTGGGAAGACAATTTATGTAATACTATAGGTAATAAAATATAAAAAAATCATATACTTTTTGAAAGAGTGTAAAATTTGTCCGTAAGTGTTTCTTCACTTCGATAAAATCGAATGAAATTGTATCATAAAGTTTAATGAACATTTGAATAATCACAGCTGAATTTATATGGCTTCCAATTATATAGGATAAGCCATTGGAATTAAAGTCTTGAACATAGGCATACTAAACTAAATTTAATTTGTATTTGCTGTAAATTAGCTTAAATTAGTCTTTGCTTTTTTGTTTACGTTTAGAAATTTGCTCTGTTTAAGCAGCTTACCATACATTTTAATATGTGTTTTATAAATAGCGATACTTACTTGTAAAAACATATCACCATCTAGTAGCCCGTGTTCAAAGACTCCTAAATCTCGACTTCTATAAGCGTCATGTGTGTGCATATTATGTAGCATACCATTCTCCTCTTTTTCTTTCTGCATAATAACTGAAAAATAATATAAACAATAGGTGTGTGTAAGAAAAAATGTCTATGTTGCTATATCAAAAGTAATTAACAGTACAGTGGTCCCACAATTATGGAACAAAACTAATTATTTAAGAAATAACTTTTTTTCGATTTTTTATTATATCAGAAGCAGAAATTGCTTTCTAGTCATCGTAATTGTTAAAATTGTTTTTTGTTTACCAATTAATAGACAAATTGTAAAAATAGTCATTTTATTTATGTTTACCTACATAAATTTCTTCACATCAATTAGTAAGTGTTTGTGTGTTATTTATTTATTTAATATGAGTCTTTATTAGCATTTCAGGTTCAATTTATACAATAATCTATGAAATTTGCCGATAACTGCTCCATACTTGTCTTCAAAGCTCGTCTATGCTAGCCAGTCCCTGACGATTTTTTTTTCGCCAGATGCGGGAATCGAACCCACGCCCTAGTGCATGATATTTTGCCACTCTACCACTCAACCGTCCCATAGGGCTGTTTTATTTTCTATTTGAAGATTTTGTTTTTTCCAAGCCATATCTTATATTAGCATCCATCAGTATGTCAAATGATCTACCAAACGCCAGGGTTGATCATTTTTCAGGGAGAAACAGCTAAATGTGAGATACTATAAAAATACTGGAAGAGACACAACAAGTATTGATCGAAAAAGGGANATAAAAATACTGGAAGAGACACAACAAGTATTAATCGAAAAAGGGATACCCAGATACCCGAAATTATTAAAAAAAAATAAACAATTATTAACTAGCACACAATTCTTTGTCCCCATCATATACAGAAACACTGAATTGTTTTCAAGTGATATTCTTGGCAGTGTCAAATCAAAGTAATTCTTATGGATGGTACATGCCATACCTCATTTTAGAAGTGAAGCTGCTGCACTATTTTGTTGCTTTTAAAATAGGAAATATGTTGCAGGTATTGAAAATGTCAACCGAAATCAAAAATCTAATGAAGCATAGTTTTATACGTTTTTTTTTTTAAATCTAGATCTTGAATCTTGATGAAAGATAATATTTTAATAATGTGGGTTTAAATGATTAAGATGTTAGCTTCTGAATTCTAGTGCTCTGTCATTATTAATTTAAAAATCCAAAACTGAATAATAGGACCACAAATTCTAGCAAAAAATTAAAAGTAATCCAAAAATGGATTGTAAGCTTTTTGCCACGTATCTAGCCAAATTTATTTCAATAAGTTGATATATTCTTTTTTTACATGGTGTGTATTAACCATTTTTAAGCCTTTGTAAAAATACAGTAATTCCTTATTTTACGAGGACAAAAACTTTCAGCATATTTTTATAACAAAAATTAGCACACTCTNTTCGAAACAGTAGGATTCGAAATAGTAAGGTACTCAAAATAGTAAAGTATTTTGATTCGAAATAGTAAAGTTTTTTAACGATTCTGAATCATTCATTTTTATTGCATTTAGGTTGTATTTGCGTGTAAATACGTACTTTTGTATGTGTGTTATGCAATATAGCTCAGTTTATATTTGAATGGCGTCAAAAATAATGTTTTTTAGCGATTTTTTTTATATATTGTTATTTTTTTTTGAAGGACAATTATAATTTTTGGTATGAGAAGGCTCCAAAGTAGTGTTATTTCATTATTCTTTAATTATTCTTTCAATTAAAAAATCAAAATGCATTGTTTTTCTTCATGAAAAAAAACTTTACTATTTCGAATCGATTCGAATTAGTAAAGCATGAAATACATTACCATTTCGAATCATCACTGTCAGTATTTGTAGAATATGTGTAAAAAATTAAAATTTCAATGTCTATACAAACCTTACCTATAATGTTTCAAATTACTGAGAAATTTTAGGAAAAATAGACTCTAGCTAAAATTAAAAAAAAGCTCTTAGGTCATTTGACGACCTGGGACCTAGTTTGTCAGACCCTAGAAACAAAATACAAAACAATTCACATATATTATTGTAATACCTCAAACCAACTTGAATTTGAATTTGAACCACTTGAATTTTTTTAGTAGTTATCCGATGACCTGGGACTGATATAAAAATATCCTAGGACAGAAAATCATAAGTACAAACTAAGCCACTTGTTGTAATACCTTAAATAAATCAGAACAAAAAAGACAAATAATTTAAAATTAAATGAAAATTTTTTGCTATCATCAAAAATTTAGTACCCAAAATGAAAATACCATAGTACTGTAGATCACGAATACCTAATAAAAAATAAACAATCAAAATTTTAAGTACAAAGATTTTCAGCTTAAGATTACGGTCCCAGATTATTGGATGAACTCAATTTTTTCAAAAAGTGATTTCTAATTATTTGTTATAATTATGTTGAGTAAATTGAAGTATTACAGTAAGTGTTTGATTTTATACTTAAGGTTTTCGGTCCTAGGGTAGTTTAATTTTGGTCCCAAATTTTCGGATGAGTCCAAAAATTTTCNTACAGTAAGTGTTTGATTTTATACTTAAGGTTTTCGGTCCTAGGGTAGTTTCATTTTGGTCCCAAATTTTCGGATGAGCCCAAAAATTTTTCAAGTGATTCTTAATTATTTGTGCTCTTTATTTTGAATGGATTTCTGGGAAAATTGAAATATTGACTTATTTTACGGACCAACCTTTAAATGAATGAACGCATTAAAATAATTTTCTATCAAGATGGTCAAATGAAAAAGGTTTTCTAATCGAATCAAAATATCAAACTAAAAACATTACAAGTTAATGCTTTCATTTGCTTACACAGAACGCGTGCCTATCTTTTGTTCATATACTCCGTAGATGATCAATGTTTACATATACCACCGAAAATTGCTGAATCATTATGTGATTATGTTGTACAAATCATCATGGTCCTTCAATTTTGAATTTTTTTGTATTTAGGGTGACGTTATGGGCATGTAAATTTTTAATTTTCTATATACCATCCTCATGAAGATTTTGAATCAGTTTAAACCTCCCATGCTAATACGAAAAATTACTTAAAAGCCAGAACAGCCACTTATAGTTAATTTGCGTCTTATAGTTTTTATCGTGGTTTAAACTTAAAGTTCATCACGTTAATTATATTGTCTAAACCACTAAAAATGGTCGGGGTCTAAAGATAGTGCTACAAAATTTGAAAGCCAAAAAAGAAATAATACTGTAGCATCCATCTTTCGATTCTCTTCGCAAATTCATATTCCAATTCCTTTTAAAAGAAAGAAAAATATGGATAGTTATCACTTGACCTTGTCTTGACGACATAAACGTAGAGGTTACAGCTAACAAAGTTCACTTCAAAAGTAGTCAGATACTCCAGAAAATTAAACTTCACGCTCAAAATCTCCAGAATCGTTATACTAACAAAATCTATTCAGACCAAATTGAGTACAGTGTATAGGCACCATATTCCGAACACAAGTTTTAAAAGGCAGGACTATCAATAAAAGCTTATTTTTAATAAAAGCTTATTTTCTGATATAAATGACTCAATCGTTATCATGTTCTGCAATTAAACAAATAGTTTCATCATATTAGTTTTATGATTTTTATGCATGTGTTCGGAATAAGGTTCTGTTCGGAATATAGTGCCAGCACTGTATACCTATATTAATTTTTTTGTTTAAATAATCCCTATGTGAAATAATTGAAGGATAATAAATGTTTAGATGCTTAGACAATAAAGAAAATAAAAGACCATATCAAATCTTCATTAAATTGTATGAAATATCAATATAAACTGTTTTCCAGTTTTTTCTTTTGCCAAATGATATCCTATTATCATGATTATACCGCACAACTAACATATGCTATGTAGTACTTAAGGGATATGGGATATGTTTTCACCCCCTCAATAAAATCATAAAAGTGGGTATCGGTACGGTTTTATACAAAACAATAACAATAAGACTGAAAACTATACACCCTCACCTCTTTTGTAAAAATTTGACTGGTTTATGTATGGTCTATTTTATGTTCTATATGGCAGATAGATTTATAATTCATTAATTTATAATATTTTACCTGAATTAATAAAATTTAAATTATTTATTATATCCCTATACTCTGGTCAACCACTGGAACTGATTAAGGAAAATATTACAGAAAAAAAAACGTATAAAAGGATATAAATAGAGCGGTATATAAACTATTGAATTTCTCATATTTCAGACTAAAAACATTTATTTTTACAATCTCAATAAATAATGCACTTTTCGGTTAATTAATTTTATAGCCAGCGTATAAGCCAAAAGGAAGGAAAGGAAATAGAAAAGTATAATTATGTTGTTATTTTCTTAGAGTTTTATCCTTTATGCAGCATTTGGGTTATATTATGTTGATAGGCACACGTATAAGCACACGTGTATAGTTTTATAGATAAACCTATTTACAAAATAGAAAAGTAAATTTTTTGTCATCAGGATAATTAAATAAATAAACAGTTGATTGAAATCACTATATAGATTTATCAACAGTTTGTGAAAATTAAATTTGTCGTTTTTATATTCAATCATGTTTGATATCCTTCTAGAATCTAGACCTAGCCAATCAAATGTTTCTAGCAAAAATATCTGTAATTGAATAAACTACTCAAAAATCTTAAAAAATCCTTGCTTGATATTTGCCTTTACTTATAATGGAAAAGATACTACAGTAAGGTAATTTTACAGTAATTTACAGTAATTTAATTTTAACAGTTTCATACCATACTCTTACCATAGACCGCTTTTTAATCATGAATGTCAATTTTGGGACGAAATGATATGACTTTTTGCTGTTTAAAAAAAAACACACACAAGAATAAATCTTTTATCAGATAAAAATAGTGAAAATATCTCCATTACCCTTAAAAAATTACAGCATTAACTTCAGATGGACATTGAAAATATTTCTATACCAAACAAATAATGAAATATTTGCATAAATCTTTTTAATAGCTAATAATTCATTCCGAGCTTTTGACATAATTAATTTATTCGACCATAGTATAAATTCACTTTTATGTATCTATCCATCCCAAAATTGTGTTGTATATATATGTGTAAAAACTAAAGTCAAATCCAAGAATGGATTATAAGCTTTTTGCCACGAGCCTAATAATAAATTAGTTTTAACCAGTTGAAATATTTGAATTGAATTTAACGATCTTTTATATGATGATGTACATATGTCGTAAAATTATTAGTATACAAATAAACTTCTAGTTGTAGTTATCATCTAATCTTCTTTAAAATTGACAGGTAGATAGGTAGAAACTCTACAGTGCAAGTTCAAAGATGAGCTTTAAGAATCCAATAGTGGTGGCATATTTAGCATTATTAAGGCTCCTATCTTCGTATCAAACTTACTAATATGGTTTATTGAATCAATTGCAAAAAAAATCATAAAACAAATTTTTTAATAATAATATTGACCAAACTTATAATATTTGCGGTATTTACCAATAGATTTGTTGTCTTAAATTCTATAGGGCTCACCCTATATAAGTCACAAAAATATTCAAATTTGCCCTATTCAGCATCTTATTTATAGTTTAGAATTTTTTGAGACAGTTTTAAAATTGATTGTGACCCTATATTGTTTTGAATTTTCAGAAAACTTGTCCATTTAGTAATGTCACTTAAAAAATATTTTTTCAATAAAACGAAAATTTATCGGAAAATGGCTATAGTATAAAAACTAATTAACTAGTCTGAACTCATCACCTAGTTTTGTCGAAAAAGCAAAGATAATTTTTTGAATGAAATAATAGACAGACTATACGCAGAGTATGGAATTCATTGTAAAAAAAAAAATATGTGCTTATGAATGATAACCAACACAAATGATTATTTGAAAATATAAGCGTTAGTTAAAGATTGCATGTTTAATGTTTAATAATGTCTCCCAAATATGAAAGAAAAGCACTGATTGTGTGACGACTATGACTTAGTTTATGACTGAAATACATGAAAACACCACCACCGACACTCAGAACTCAGACTTCTTATAATTTATATTTTCATCAATATTATGTTTTTTTTTTGGCATTTCTACTTTCCTTCCAGATTCATAATATGCCCTTGAAAATATTGTTGATGTTTGTACAATCAAAAGGATTTAATCACGCACTTCTATGTATACAACAGAAACCTGATTTAAAATTCATATGCATTGCACGCTACTAATGAAACTCCTGACCTCTTTTCAACGCTCTACGTTCTTGTTGTTCGTGTTATCAGTAATTTATGTGGAAAAAGCATCGAATTTACTTGATTTTAACTCATATTCCTATAGTAAAACGTATTAGTTGCTGTGACATTCGAAATCAGACTTATGAGGGTCTGGATTGTAATTCATAACGACAAAATATCTATTTCTATTATTACAAATATTATTAATTATTAAAAAAACAATTTTAATTTTAAGCACACAATTAAGGAGCGCTGTCTTTTTTTTGTCGTATGAAAAATGTCTGACAAGTTTAACTTTTAGTGTAGTCAGAAGAATGTATATGGTATACTATATTTATATATATTCTCCATCGAGTAGAGAAGTAATCTAACAGCAGCAAATGTAATGTTTAAAAAATATTATATCAAATAGTTTTGCTCATAAATATTTTTGTTGTTGATATTTTTATATCTCTGTAGATTAGTAGATTAGCGATTAAACTGTTCAATATTTAGGAATTATATATTGTTATTCTACTTTTTTTTTTATTTACCCTATTTTCAAACAAAGAGAAAATTTAAAAAGAAAATGGGAGTTTTTCCGTTTTGAATGATCCGTCACGCTACTACTATGCGCATGTCAAGTCTTTTTCTGGAAATAATCCAAACAAAAATTTTCATTTAGGGTTAAATCTCCTATCATGGGCCTAAGGTCTAACACTGCCCTATTTTGATATAAATGTAATTTATGTACAAAAACATAAAATATTTAAAGCTTTGGTTTATTCAAAGTTAAACTATCATGTTTTGAGAGCAAGATTACCACATTCATTACTATACCAGCTCTCTGAAAAATGTACATAGAAAAATGGGGTGAAGTTAGGTGCTTTTACCTTATTTTCATCCCTACAGCTAAAAAGGATCAGTGAAGCTGATGAAGATGGTGAAATAAATTTTTGCTTTTCGTATATAAATGAAAATTGGGCGCGGCTTCTTCATTATTATAATTCAGTTTTTCCGATGAGTTGAAGTACATGATGGCGGATATATTAGATTGATCTTTGTAAAACCTGGAATATTATGTTTGCAAGAGATCATCTGGATCCTTCTATAGATTCTCGAGTGCTAAGTTATTTGTTTGCTTTCTTTAGTTTTATCATATACATTTTTTATAATTTCTATTTGACTAGTATACACTCATACAGTAACGCTTGGTTTATTTACAAAACTTTTTAACATACAATTTTCGATTTGCAAAGCATATTTAGCTTGAAATTTTGAAGAAAATTTTATACTAAACGAAATAAAAAGAACTAAGGGAATAAAATATATAAACATATTTAATATAAAATATAAAATATGCTAACACCATGTTATTCACCCTCAAGTCTTTTTTTGCCGCTTTGTGACGCGCTTTGAATAAATCAATACAAATTTGCATTCATTTCGGGGAAGTTTTACCTTTTTGGTATTTTATGCCCAATAAAATAAAATGTATAGCTCGCGCACCGGTTTTCTGTTCTCAAGGACTAAAAAACTAAAAGTTTCAATAAAAGGTAAATTATTATCTTTGAATACGTCTAACTACGAGGATATAAATCCACAATTCTGTATTATATTATATGAATTTTAACTGAATAACAGTGGTTCGGGGGGTGCGATGTTCTATTTCAATGACTAAATTCATATTTTTGGTTTATTAAAACAAACTATCAGAAGTTTGTAAATTTTATGAACATTAATATACGACGTTTTGTTTCATATGATAAAGTTTCTTATGAGATTGGAACCATCTGGCAGAAAAAAGAATTTATGTATTTTTGTTCACCAAAAATGTTTTGTAGGTAAAAACACAGCAATAAAAAAA
>JXOU01014483.1:0-13871 GCA_001014815.1 Chaoborus trivitattus | reverse complement strand
AAAAAAATTGTCAAAATATTTGAAAAAAAATGGCTTTGGTTCTTTCCATAGTGCAGTTCAGGGGTAAAATATTTTGACAAAATTTGTTCAAAATGGTATTTTTGAATGACCCCATTTTCTGACTTATTTTTCAAATTAATTTATTGGCACCAAAATGCTTTTCAAATATGAATATTCAAATAGTTTTGAGAAGTTTTGTGAAAAAAGTTTTAGGATGCCGATAATCTTTATGAGCTCTGTAGCCAATAGATATTTTTTAATCAACCCTTTATTGACTTCTTTTTTTCGATTTATTTTCCAAAATATTTTATTGGCATCAAAATCCTTTTCACGAAATTGTAACAAAACTATTTTTATTTAAATAAGCCAAGCATTTTAGGTATCATAATTCAATTCAATAGCATTTTTTTGCAAAACGTTTAGCGTTTTAACTCTTCTGTACTGTGATTTATTAATCTATTTCTGATTAATCAATTTCTATTTTGGCGATAAATAAAAATTATTGTTATATCTTTTTAAATACATTTTACTGTTTATTAATAAATTTTTATGGTGTGAACATGTATACATCATAAATGAGCAAATTTATAAATATAAAAAAGGGTGTATGACCAACCTGCAAGAAGTTACACGGCATATTGATGTGTTACATGCTAGATTATTAATGAATGGATTTTTTAAAATTAGTTTTAATCTAACAAACACACTACTTTATACTTTTTTACGATTTCAAACTTGAATTTGCGAAAACTTTATTTCAATTTCATCATCAAAATAAAGTTTTAGCAAAAAAAAATACATAATTTGCAGTTATCCTACCTTCTATTGAGATCTACCCAATAAAAGGTACAAATACTGTTTATACATTTGAATGGCAGAATAACGGTTTGAGCGTTTAAATTAATTTATGTGATACTTTTTTTTTGCTTTTACTGTGAATTGTTTTGTTAGACATAATTATTTATTACTATGCAAATTCAGGGATGCAGAATCAGAGCCATCTTAAAATCTATTTAACTACTTTTTTTTAGTCTTAGACCTTATGGGTTTTTGATTCTGAGTCCATTTTTTATAATGTGCTAAATATTTTTTTATATATTATTACAATAATTTCTTTACTATCAATAATAATGAATAATTTTCAAAAAATTTATTATTGCACAATAATTTAGATGGCATTTTGTTTCAATGGATTTTTAGGAGAAGAGTTTTGTCATTGCGAAGAGATTTTCTTATTAATTGACAATTCAATCGTTGTTTCAAATTTTGTACTTAAACTTATTCCGAAAAATAATAATGGCTTATTGGCAATTTTAAAACTTTTTTTTTTATATTTTCTCCGGAAAATCCATCAAAGTTGTAGATAATACATATCTATATAAATAAATATATTTTAAGAGCAGATTTTCGTACATACGTATAATATATGATTTGATTTGGTGATGACAGTTTTTTCGAAAGCTCAAAAGCATTATTTGAACTGTTTTATTAGTCAAGTTTCCTGAAGATAAATATATTTGCAAATTTGATTACACCAAAGTTTGATTTTTTTGCAAACAATTAAATATTTATGAATTATGACATAAATAATGTACTTTCAAGCCTTATTTAAAAACAAATCAATAAATCTTTGAAAATATTAAACATTAAATCTGCTCAGACGATTTTAAAATTTCTTTAGTTTTTTTTATAGTAACTTTTTCTATTTATTTTGATAGGCCCAAATATTTAAAAATACGAGCGATTAAATATATGTGTATAGAAATTATTGACTACTCAAACGATTATTTTTAGGCACTATACCAACTATGCGTACGCGTTTACAACAACTATTAATATTATTCGGTTGATTAGTATCATTATTCATCAAATTATCATCGAATTCTGGGGGTGGTGCAAGGACTAAGCCATTTTCAGGAATTTGATTTTCTAACGGTGATGGTAAGTTTGATTCGTCAAATTCATCGTCCTGATTTTCCAATGGCGGTGGTAGTTGAGCTAAGGTTACTGCATGACGAGTCTGAAGTGTTTGATTTGCTTTAGCACGATTAGCTGCAATTGCAACTGCCTGTTTTCTGGTAAGTGAATTATGCCTTTGGAAACCTTTTGAAGGTGGAGGACTAACATCATCATCATCATCGTCATCACTTCGTATGATGGGTGGTGTAGCAGTGTTTGCAATAATCAATGCCACCATTTTTTTCTGCTCCAAAATCATAGCACCCATTTTTTTACTACCATCTGTAAGATGAAAATTTTATTATATGGAAAATTTGTTACTGCTATAATAGTATATGTACCTAGTTTTGAACTATGTTGCTGTTGTTGAATTGGAGACAAATTATTAGTTATAGTGACTTCCTGATCACTGCTGACGCCTGACGATGAATTGTCTCCTTCTTCATGGTGCTGATTTTGTTGCCGTAAGAAATCATTTGGATAAGATTTTGACGATTTTAATTTTGTTCTTATTTTTTGTATTTCATCAACAGAGAATGAATGTGAAACTGTGCCTGACCCTGTACTACTGCCACTAGAAAAAAGAAGAAAGAAAATTATAAGAAAAAATATTAAAAACTTTTCACAGTCATTAATGATTATTCTAACGATCTAACCAATGCACTGGTTCTTTTTTTTTTTGTTGGCTCTTTAATTTTTTGCTCATAATAGGTAAATCGATGCTGNACGATCTAACCAATGCACTGGTTTTTTTTTTTTGTTGGCTCTTTAATTTTTTGCTCATACAGTGAGTACTCGAATTTGTACGAACTCGATTTTATCCGAACTCGATTTTGTACGGTTTTAATTTAATGTGTAAATTTAGGAAAAACATGATTCTTTTACTTTATTAATAATTTGTTTTGCTCTGTTAGTCAGAAAATGACATAAAAATACGTTTCTTAGCTTGATTGAGTGTAAAGAGTAAAATGGTTGCATAACCTCAGATTTCAAAGAAAATATTTTATTCATTTACATCAATATTACTGCAAAATTGATAAATATTTTAAATCGTCCAAATGCAATATCAATAAAATCGACGAATTTTTAGAATATTTCTTATTTTTATAAAATATTTTAGCTGAAATATTGAATTGGCCAATGCACTCGATTTTGTTCGAATACTCGATTTTGTACGGTGAAAATGACATATCAATCGTACAAATTCGAGTACTCACTGTAATAGGTAAATCGATGCTGATTTTTAAAATATAATAATAAACAATTATTTTTATTACCTAGTATTACTATTTCCACTCGTCTCAGCTAATCCATTTCCATTTCCGTTTCCGGTACTTGTTTTCGGTTTATCATCACCATTACTAATTTTGATCGTTCGCACTCTCACTGAATTATCTTCCTCACCATCGGATTCACTCAGTGAATAATCTGGGTCAGGGATAGGTGGTGGTGCGGGTGGTGGTGCTTTATACTGAACTGCTGTTGGTTGATGTTGTTGTTGTTGTTGTGTTGCTAAACTACCAGGTTGAGCATAAGGATTATTACTATTCCGGGTAGAAGCACTAGATGTGGTATTACTGCTTCCATTCGAACGAACCGATGCGGAATTGCGAACCTAAAGGTAAAGAAATATTTTGCGATCAATATTTTTGGGATAAAATTTGATTTAGATGTTTTTTTTTCTTCACTTCAAAATATGAATTTAATCTGCTTCCTTTGAATAAGGATTTTAATATGTTTTTGCAAGTTTTTGGACACGTCGATTGAGAAGGATATGCGCAGTAAAAAAAAATCCAAGAATGGATTGCAAGCTTTTTGCTACGTATCCAAAAATAAACATGTATATCTTAACAGACAGATTTAAGTTAAATTTAACAATCTGTCAGCATAAAATAAAAATATGATATTTATTTGTAAACAAAATAATCAGAATACAAAGTTTGGTAAATATTGAAGCACTATTAAAGGCAAGGCATTGATTTGAAGAAAAACACTGCCAGTAAAAGTTTGGCACCATTGTTGGATCATTGTAGCTTGTAATTGAAAAAATAAATAAAAAATTCGGAAACAATTCAAAAAAAAAAAAATTTCAAGTTTACCGAGGGCACTATTTGGCCATTTATTAACCGTTATAGGGCTCATGTTTTGGGAAAGTACTATTATTAGCCTAAACTTAATTCTCCAAAGTAGTAATTTTAGGAATTATTTTGTTTTTTCATCGTCTTGACACCAAACAAAGTCATATTTTTTCGCACCTCAACTTTTAAATGCGTTTATTTTGTATTAAGATAATTTACAGTTCTAAGCTTTCAGACACCTAAAACAAGGTCTTAAAATAGCAATGAAAAGAATAACTAATCCATATTGCCTTTAAAAAGTGCTCAAAAATCGATTATAAGTTGAAATTGAAGGTGCCCCTAACTGGGATTGCGAGATTAAAATCACTTGTTAGACATTATTTTAAAATTGTACGACTTTGTTTTCTACCAATCACAGCGATTTGGAAAAAAACAAATTTTTTAGCTTCAAAAAATTGCTTCTTAAATATATTATAACATAATAAATGTGATTTATTTAACTACAATCTAAAAAAAATGCAGTTTTAATTCAGAAAATAGAAAAAATATTCAAATATGACTTTGTTTGGTGTCAAGACGGTATGCTGCCAAAAAAAGAACAACATTGCTTCCTAAGCCTAAAAACTGGGAATTATTTCCATCTTAAAACTTTTTAACCATAATCAAAAACGATAGATAGACTTGAAATTTTTTTATACCTCCGTATTATTATTCGCTGAAGATGGTTGAATTCGATAACCCACGGATTTCAGTTCTTGTGGTGAAGCATACAATTTAGCATTCGATGCTGGTTTAAAGCTAGACATGATTTCGTTGTCTTGCATTTTTTTAGCATTCTGTTGCTCGGCAATTTTCTTTTGGATGGTACTTAGACATTCGTATTCGCGCGTAACTACTTCAACTTTCACTACCTGACCTATAATTGGTGGTGGGGGAGGTGGATGATTTGGTGGCGGAAGATTCAGTCTTTGTATAGAGACATGAATGTCATCCTGAGATCGATGCCCCTTGCCAACAGTATTATACCAACTAACCGACGAATTCATTGTCGATGATGTTAAATTTAAATTCTGATTTGCAAATGCTGCGAGATCCGGAGTACTGTGGAACGTACGTTTCAATTCAGAATTAATTTGGGGTACTTCGCACGCACGACCTTTAATTGTTCCAGTCTTTGTCTTTTTCCGTTTCATTTCCGCAACACTAGCGTACACTAGTGGACCTTTTTGTGGCGATATCGGTGGGGTTGTGGTGCCACTTTCTAGTCCGGATTGGAATCTGGAACTTGCCATTAACATAGAGCAGCGATTGCCATCGACACCTTGTTGCCTTTGAAATAATTCTTCAAGTTCTGCAGCCGTTATACGACTAGAGGTGGGCCGCGATTTTATGCTAGCCGTTCTCGGTTGAATTGGAGTTCCTTGTGTTGGTGTACTGACATTAGATTGGCTTTGCTGGTGAACCGATTCAACTGAACTAGATTTCACATGATTCAAAATGTCATCATCATCTCTCTCACCACCTCCTTCTAAGCCAGCCACCATGGATTTAGCTCGTGCCCTTCCTA
The DNA here is from genome assembly GCA_001014815.1 of Chaoborus trivitattus. Lineage (NCBI taxonomy): Eukaryota > Metazoa > Arthropoda > Insecta > Diptera > Chaoboridae > Chaoborus > Chaoborus trivitattus. Next base: position 8,267 of record JXOU01014483.1, on the reverse strand, counting down.
CACTAAGTGTGGTCTTGGGATCTCGTCTTGGAGGCAATGGTGCTGGTTTCCCACCAGAACCGCTATTCATGCGCCTCGGTAATGTGGCAGCACACTGTCTAGAAGTCATGATAGTTGGTGTACTCATACCAGAACTCGGATGAGAATGCTGACTCTCAAGATCTATGCTTGAGTTTTGTGGTATTGTAATAACTGTCATTTTAACTAGAGAGCCCGACTTGCGAATCAAATCAACAACATGTTCGTGAGAAGCGCAGCCAACCTCTTCTCCATTTATCTAGAAATAGAAATATATTTTTTTAAATTTTATAATATGTACATATTTTTTATAGTTACAGCCAATAGGAAGTCACCAGGCTTTAATCCTGCCAAATCTGCTACGCCACCTGGATCTACATCATCCAAATATTGTAAAGCGGGACATCTGGGTGAAGGTTTGAGCTGCATAAGTGGCGAAGAAGCTTTTGCTCCTCGAAGTATGAAACCAAAACCACGTTTGGCTTTATGTAAAACAACCGTCCTGGCTTCGGTTGATGTTGTTCTAATGAAAATAAAAGTTATTAGCTCTTATAAATTAATAAAAAAAATTTAAAATGTGAAAAATATACATTTTACAATTCACACTGTAAATTGTAAAAGAGTGCGAAAAGTCAAGAATAGTCAATCCAAAGTTTCAAGACAAAAAAAAACAGCCTTGTTTTTTTTACGAGCGTTTTAACTCTTGATTTGCGGTATAAATACCAACACACCTTTTCATATTTTTATAAACAATAGTTTATATTTTGGCTATAATTGTTATTAATCAACTGAAAATTATTGTAATCGTGATTTTAAAGCAAAATGAGGCGATTTTACTCAGTAAATTTAAATTAAACAACAATATATGGTCAAGGTGTGTTGGTATACTCAGAATCATGCGTTAAAACGCTATATCGCTAAAACGCTCGTCAAAAAAAAAAACAAGGCTAATGGAAGCCCCAAATATGGGTTCTATGTACCTGTGTGTTGATTTCATAACTTTTTTCGGTTCNATGGAAGCCCCAAATATGGGTTCTATGTACCTATATGTTGATTTCATAACTTTTTTCGGTTTAAACCTAATTTTGAAATACTTACTGTTTCTTTATTCTAGGTGCTGTCTGACTACTATATTGCTGATGACTTTGTTGTATAGAAGAATTTTGACTTGTTTCTTGTTGTGACTGATAATTATTTCGTGCAGGCGCTGATGTTGAAACTGACATNGCTGATGACTTTGTTGTATAGAAGAATTTTGAATTGTTTCTTGTTGTGACTGATAATTATTTCGGGCAGGTGCTGATGTTGAAACTGACACAATAGATTTTTGTCTGAATTGCACTTCTTGTACACAATGTGCTGGGAAAAACCCTGTATTGTTACTTCCACGTACAAATCCTTCCAGTAGACCACAATCGGTTGAACCAACTACTTCAATCACGTCTCCAGGCTGAATTTGAATGTGGCCTGATAACAAACCCGAATAGGATTCCATACATACTACAGTTGTACTGGGATGCCCAATAGAACAAGCTGCGCTGTCAGGATTTGTACCGACACCCGAAGAGTCGCTAATAATATCACTTGTATCACCGAGACTTTTATCTAGTTGTAAAAAACCTAAAGTTAATTTTAGAGATATTAAGCTTATCGACAAAATTAAAACATTTAGTATTTATTTCTTATAAAAATTTAAACAATGGACAAAAATTTGCGGCATTCACAAAATTCAAAAAATGCGCTAGTTTTAGACAGATTTTAAAACAGTCATGCAGAAATAATTACTATAATAATGAAGACATTTTGTTAATGAATTTTGTGTAATGTAGGTATATTACTGCTTCCAATATCCAATACTTTTTTTTTCTTTCATTGATAAAACTGTATTATACCTGTAACTATGCTGATATTGTCTTCATGGCTTCGGTGACTTGAAGAACCTTCAGACATACTCGAACTTGCTGATGAAAATGGATGCTCGGACGGACAAGGGGAGGACGGAGGGCCACAAACTCGCGACAATGTTGTCCCCCAGCCAAGTCCAGAGCGTCTTCTCGGATTATACCTGGGAGGACCTCTGAATGGGACTGTGAAAATATGTATATGTAGTTGATATGATTTAATATTTATCCTTATCGTGCTCAGCTTTCAGCAGTTTAATGTTCAACCAAATTTCAAATTTAAAGTTAGCTTTCCAGGTGCATTTTTCATTAATTACAGGTGCCAAATTATGTTATAGCTGTTAGTATAATTTTTTATTGTAAGTATTACGACGATTTGGTTGGTATGGGCAATATGTAGCAGAAAATTATAAGAGAGTTTATTTCACTAATTTTCAGCATAAAATCATTTAAATTTAAACCAAACACTTATCGTCAGGACACACTTATTTTGCAAATCAAAAGTTTTCTATTACTATCTTGAGGTTACGATCTAAATAATTATGAATTGCACACTGAAAATGCGTTTTTTGAATGTAAAACAGGTTTTTAGCAATTTTCATTTTGATGATCAAAGTTTGTTTCTTTTGTAATTTGGTGTAAAATTTCTGGAATTTTGACATCTTCTTATAAGAGAACTCCACTACATCGAGACAAAAAACTCTTTTATATTGAAACTTTTCTTACATCAGGTTTTTTTATATTGAGCATTTACTGTATTATTTTTTAAATCACAATTTCAGTATTTCAGAACATTGCAAATTTGTCAAAAAAAAAATTATTTTCAAAAAATTATATTCATATAATATTTTTAAATTATTTATTGCGTCAAAAATGGATTGTATAAAATTGTATTTAAGGTAGGTAGCCTTGCTTTTTTAAACACTTATTATAAGTATTGACTTTACATTAATTGATGAATTAGAAATACCTTCATTAATCCTCCTCCATCAGTAATCATTCAAAGTTAAATTTCTTGATGCCCCAGAAATTTAATTTGTCATATAATTTATATCTTTAATTTATAAGAAATGTTCTTTGCATAATATCCTTTTTGGAAACTATGTATGTGTACATAAATGATTAATTTTTATTTGTGTTTGAATGCTGGATTCTCATTATGCAGAAATATTAGTTTTTCTTATGTCGTGTTTTATAGTTAGTGCGNAAATGTTCTTTGCATAATATCCTTTTTGGAAACTATGTATGTGTACATTAATGATTAATTTTTATTTCTGTTTGAATGCTGGATTCTCATTATGCAGAAATTTTAGTTATTCTTATGTCGTGTTTTATAGTTAGTGCAAAATAAACCAAGCAATACCGCGGTAATAATACCATATAAAATGTGATATTTTGCATTATGTTTGTTTTTTNATGTCGTGTTTTATAGTTAGTGCGAAATAAACCAAGCAATACCGCGGTAATAATACCATATAAAATGTGATATTTTGCATTATGTTTGTTTTTTGAAAAATGAATGCATTTTTGCAAAGTTTTTAAACGAAGTTACAAAACAGTCAAAAACAGAAAACAACCGAAATAAATTTATGAAAATATATATGAACTAAAATAGGTAATTAAATTAACTTTTATACAGTCATATTAATGTCACATGGAAAAAACAAAGTGGTATTTTAGAAATTATTTTAAAATCTTCTTCAGTGATTTTAGCTAGGCTTACGATACATTTTAGTAAAAATAATATAAAAAAGTATTAAAAATTAAGAAAATATACAAATGTTTATTGAAAAAACGGTATATTATGAGACCACAAACTAATTATAGAAAAAAAAATTTGGTTCAACTTGTTAAAGTACTCTTTATACCCTCAGGGCTAAAAGAATTATTCTAGGAGCACTCACGCCAAGTTATTTGCTATATTTTAAATCCTTTTCATTTTCGTGAACTACAGTATGAAGTGAGAAGTGTGTGGTGTTAGTTTGTGATGAGACTTCATATGAAAAACACTATGTTTATGCCATTTTCATTTTAAATTCAATGTTATTTTTTATATCTAGTGGTTTCGATTGTGGGCAAAAAATATTCTTACATTTAGTATTAAAATTGAGGTGAATTGTGAACAAATATATATTTAATATTAAAGATAGAGAAAAGTACTCTGTTTGGTATTATACCGGTATGTTTTGCTTTGGTATCATAAATAATAGTGAGCCACCGTCAAAAACAAGCTAGATAATTTTACATAAATTTAGTAAATCGTGCAGAACAAAAATTTCAATATTAGAACATAAAACATAAAAGCTTTAGATGAGGGAAAATGTGATGAGTTTTTCTTTATTTTTAAAAAGGAAAGCATTAGTACCATGTTAATAATAATACATAAAACATGAAAGATGGTGGTGATATGAAAAAAATTCTATCAACATTCATGTAAATTTTTAGAAAAATTCGTAAAACAAAAAATTGAACAATAAACTCTAAAGCATTGTGAGTCAAACTTGAACTATGAAACGTGCTTATAGAATCTAACTCATAGTTGAAAATTTGACCTATATTAAGAAATTAGTCAATTGATTGTCTATAAAGAGAACATCTTACCAATATCTTCGCACTTGTAGTTTTGTATCATTTCGGCTAGTTCTAAATTACCAGCGATCACAGCAACCTAAAAAATAAAATAAAAATTAGATAAATCTTATTCATTTGTATTAATTTTATGCAGTTCCTTCTATTTTTCTATTTTACAAGAAAGCTTGAAAAAACTAGTCTATATAGTACTATACTGTAGAATAGATATTTACTAATATAAAACTATTACAAAAAAGTAATACTACACCTGATAAGGAGTTTGATTTGCATAATTAAGTGCACCACGCTGAGCACCTCGAAATAGAAGCATTCTAGCACAAGCCTCTTGATTATTAACTGCGCAAACATGCAGTGGTGTATTACCCGAAGCATTGTGGCCATCCATATTAGCCCCGTAGAATAATAAGTGTTCTAAATGATGTACTAACCCATTTCGACAGGCCTTTGTTATTATTTTTGTTTTCAATTTTAATTTAAAAAAAGAAAAGAAAAGTGAAAATTAGTAATTTGGTCAAAAGAATTTTAGGATAGGATTATAATTTAAGGAAGGCATTCCAACAACTATAATGCATAATGAGTGAGTTTTGTCAGAAAGCTAGTGCTAAAGGTCCAATTGAAAATTACTCGGAGGCTCAAATGAATCCCAAAAACACAACCTTTCAAAAACCATTTACTAACTCACTTTACAGTTCTACAACCAACTATTATCCACTATTGATAGAGCAGAATACAATTGTAAACATAATTTTGATCCTTTTAAATTATTTTAACATGTTTTGTCGAATTTGTTGTACAGTCGTATCCAAAGAGATATACTCGCTAAATAAAACACTCACTCCATTTCTTGGATTTGCCTTTAGTTAGGGCCTACCTATATGGATAATGACAGCTGTCAAACTTTTCTTATAAGATTTTCATCTATAAATTATAATGGACTCATAAAAAGATTAGATTTAATTTCAAATTACTTGGAATAATTTTAGCTTTCTTTGAATAAAAACTCTTCCTTCCGTGCCGGGGACTCTAGCAATCAACTAATAATAAATCATTATATCTCTTAATAGTCAAAATAATGGCTGTAATTGATTTATAAAGTTATCCATAATTTTTTTTAATCGTTAACAAAATTTTGCATAATTTTCAATTTTTTACCCACAAGTTTCCCCCGTAGTCTAGGTAGGCCCTAAAACGAACAAATGTCATTCCAAAAAAGAAACGTTAATTTTTTTTAAAGATTACAAGAAACACTCTGCATATTTAGTGGTATGGTTTTAGTGAGATATTTAAGCTAAGCCTTCTTTACTATTAATTGTTTACGTCTGGTCTTATGATTCAATCTAAAAATATTTAATTTACTTAGAAAAAAGCAACGTATGTAAAAATACAACGGCAAATTTATCCTTCACCACAAAAAAAATCAACCTACGAATAATAATTATTTACCTGATGTACTTCCTCCCACCCCTGATTATCCTGTATTTCCAATATTGCATGATCATGCAGAAGAATTTCACAGATTTTTGGATTAGATTTCTTTGTCACAGACAAATAAACTGGTGTTAATCCTTTCGTATCACGGTAATTTGGCGATGCACCTAATTCCAGAAGTGTGCTGCAAATACAAGATAAAACAATAAAATTTCATTTAAACGAAAAATTCAACACAAATCAGACAAAACACTGCAATTTTTTCATCAGGTTATGTATAACGTTTTAGGAAATTTTTAATATTGGCATGTAGGCGAAATTGTTTTCTATCGCTTTATTGTTGCGCTACATTATTCAAATGGACCACTGTTTTGATTGTAATGTAATTTTCAAATAATTCCAAAACTTTAAAAATGGTTGTACTTTTTTTAGCTTAAGTGTCCTTTTGTATAGCTAAATACGGCTACATACCAAGATTGATGTGACTTTTTTTATTACTGTAATTACTGGAACATTCTTGCTAGAAAATTGTTTCAATACTATTAGTCTAAAAACTTTTACAGAAAAAAAACGTCCTTTAGGCTTAAAATCTGTGGTATGTAATTTGTAATGGTTATAATAGAATTTTTGTTTTCAATGTGTGGTGCTTTTGCAAAGTAATGTTCGTCTCAATAAAAGTTTTACTGAGAAAAAATAAGTAAAACTTGTTTTGTCTTTTGTATATGTATACTCGTTCATATATGTATATATATCTTGATTTGCAGTCTCTCATATACAAACACACAATCTCAGCCAATAAGTCCAACAATTTCGTATATATCAGGGGTGTATGCACAATAATTTGGCATATTCATAGCTTTTGTTCATTGATGAATATATTTATAATGACCATGTTAAAATATTTTTAACTGCATATCAAATTGTAGATAAAATTTTTTATAATCTGTAAACAAATTAAGTCTTGTGAATTGGTAGACTTTTTGTGTGTTGAAAATTATGCTGCGATTATGGTATGTTATTATGCATACACCCCTGATACGTACTTTTTTTTTATTATATAACGGAATTTTATACTAGCTCACCTAACAGCTTCTAAAGAATCTCGTTCAACGGCTCGATGCAAAGCTGTTGACCCATCCCGCGTTCTATAGTCCAATAATGCCCCACCATTAATTAGAGCTATTATTAACTTATTTGGTTTTTTTGATCCAGTTGAAATCGTTAGAGGCGTTTCTCCTGTTTCTTGACAATGAAAATTTGGATCTAATCCTTTGGCACACATTTTTGCAATTTTCTCAACATGACCGCCGTTTATACACTCCAAAAATCGTCGTAGATTTGCTCGTGTATGTAAAGCTTTTAGCTGACGTTCATCCAAATTCAAAATTTTGTAGACCCGACGTTTGTATTTTAACTGTCCAATTAAAAAAAAGTTAGCAGTTTCAACAAATTTAAAATTTTTATTTTATTTATTTACTTCTAGATAACCGACAGGTCCGTTAAACGGGTAATCCCCAAGTCTCCGCTCTTCGTCCAAAAATTTTCCAGCTTTTCCATTGGATGGCGGACAAAACAGTCCGTAGTTGAAGCTTTCTTTAAGTTCCTGTAAAAAATCAGATGAACAATATATTATTTGAAAAATAGTTATAGTTGTATTATTTTGATCAATCTTCTTCTACTTATAAGATTCATACAATGCATGGAAAACAATGCCTTATCTCCTCTAATCGTGATTCAAATTCAAGGGTAAATTCATGTAATGCAGAATATGTATATAGGTACAGTCAAAACCTAATAAGTGAAAACCTATTTCACTGCAAATTTCAATTACTATAATGTTTTCATTAATTTGGGTTTTAACTGTATGCACAAAGAAATGGATGATGTTTCCAGTTTTGTTGTTGCAATTGATCAGAACTTGTGATTCAGAAGTCACCGACAAAAATGTATAGTAGGTATATGTAGGATTAATAATATATGTGATTCTATAATATGAAGCATCGAAAGTTAAAAAGGCANATATGTAGGATTAATAATATATGTGATTCTATGATATGAAGCATCGAAAGTTAAAAAGGCGGTATGACAAATATTTTAGAAAGATATAACTAATTTAAAATATGGAAAAACTAATTTAGCATTCGCAGTAAAGATATTATACTTACATTATATTATAATCATTCTATCTTTTAATTTGTAAATCATATAGCTGATAACTTAGGGAGTACTTTAATCTCGTAACGCAAATTTTCAGAATTTTAATCCCAAAGAGTAACAACCCCATCTATAATTAGGTAACTTTCTTTTAGTCCCCTGGGACGGTGTAGT
>JXOU01014403.1:0-10027 GCA_001014815.1 Chaoborus trivitattus | reverse complement strand
CCCTTTTAGAAGGATACTATATAGCTTTTTGCTCTATAAGCAAAAAGCAAAAATAAATCATAGGTATTTATGTTTTTAATTTGACAAATTTCAAAGAAGAATAAGAACAGTAAATATGCCTCAGTTCGGACAAACTGCCTCAATTTGGACAATCGAATAATGACAGTAAAGAGTTAAGAAATATTACAGGAATACTAAATTGACTATGATTATGTGTGTTTAAATTATCTCAAGCGTTTTTAAGCATTTTTTGCCTGTCCTAATTGAGGGAAATTGACGGTATAACTGTTATTTTTGGTGGCAAATTTACATTTTTTTAGGGAAAAAATTTGACTAAAAAAAAATTGAAATTTGTGGGACAACTTGGTAAACTACTGAATAATTTTGAATTTGGTCCAAATTATTAGCATTGTTTTTTTTTTGTGACGAGCGTTATAGCGTTTTAGCATTTTNGTATAAATACCAATACACCTCGACCAAATATTGTTGTTATGTTCTAATTTTTAAACAGATAAACCTCCTCTTTGGATCAAGACATAATTTTGAAATTGATATTCATTAGGGCTTTTTTTTATTTCTATGTGGATACGCATAACTAGTTAAATGGATACACATAACTAGTTAAATTCCTTGGATCAAGGAGCGAGTAAGTTTTTTAAAATGCGTGACGTTTGAAGAAACAAGGCTTGGTTAAAACCATAGTTTTAAACACCAAATTATCATGAGGCAAAATAAAAATGTTAAAAAGTTTAAATTATTCCATTGGTTATACGATTTTTAAGGAATTATTGAACCGAATCTTTTAAATTAATAGTTTAATTTAAATTTTTTAATTATGATAAAAATGACTAGTATTCTGCACTACAATTACAAGATAAAATCTCAATAAATTTAGTGCCAATCGATGAGACATCCAACCCTTAACTGTTTAATTATTAATTGCTTCTTGTTTAATCATGTTTTTTTTTTCATGTATTAATTTTATATTCATGACATTTTGTCAATGAATTTGAAAATTTATTAAATTCACGTAAAATAAGAATACAAGAAACCTTTGAAGAACCGTTATTAACTGCAACCGACTGAATAATAAAGAAAGTAATATGCCTTTTTATATTTATGTTTCACTTTCAACATAAAATGCATTGTTTATGATAATTTTATGCTTTGCATTGACATTAAAAACCATGGAATCAATCATGCATAAACTTGTAATTAAACTATGTTAGTGTATCATAGATAATGTTGATGTTTGGTTGCATAAAAGCATATTTTCTGCAAACCACTTTACACCATTCAATGAAGATTTTCTGCATCAGTCGATGATTAACCGTTAAATAGTGAAGATCGTTTTTTTAACACAAGTGAAACAGTGCTAAAAATAGGGTAAACATACTTTTAAATGTCAGTGATTAGAAATATTAATTTTTTTATTACTTCTTTTTTTAAACCAGAAAATGCGCCAAATAATTTTGATTTCAATTATTGCTCTGTTCTGCTTACCATCGCCATCTACATGTGAATTGAGAAAATTTAGCAGTGTTGTCAGACAAACAAAAGAAAAGTCTTCAAGTTATTTGCAGACAATTCCATTAACGATTTTAGATTGTATGCAACATTTTACATTGCTGAATTGTGCCAAAATTTTCATTCTGCAAAAAATGGAAATAAAAAACTTTGAATTTCCCAATACAGGAAATTTGACACATGACTTTTTCATCGAGATGCTAAAAGAAAACAAGAAGGATGACACAAATTTAATAAAAAGATATTCTTTAAAATACAATGAAACTGAAGTTGATGAAAAACTCATGAAAGGATTTAAAAATCTACTGAAGGATCGATATTTTGGACTAGAACTGTTGCCTTCAATGTTGTTTGAATTGAAGCCAAATGACCGTAACACATTTGAATTGTCCGTTAGGAAAGCTGAGGGAAATTTTGTAGAACAGGGACGAGCAAGAGGAGGAGGTAATCAGAAAAACAAGAAGTATTATAAGAATTTATTAGACATTGGTATTCCAACTGTTTTGTTTCCATCGATGATATTTGCCGGTGTTTTACCGATGATTTTACCTGCACTGAAGATGGCAACCATGTTTACTAGCTTTATCAATCATGGAGCCTTATTAGCTAGCATATTGTTCTTAGCCAAACAGCACGCAGAAGAACAGGAGCAAAAACAAACGGTTTATTTCAATGCTGGGTATAATAATTAATCCTTGGAGGACTGGCTTCTATATAGTTTTTAGAATCGTTCATTATCTCAAAAAATCTTCAATTTTACGGGATTATCTACAGGCTGGGGATACTTCAATTTGAAATACATCTTTGATATGATTTCTACTACTGATGATCTCAACTAATATTTTAAGGGCACCTTTCCTAAAAAATCAAATATTTCAAATATTCTTTAAAAAATGATAAATTTGTAATTTTTGGTTTTTAATTAAATATTTATTTAAAAATAAATTATTAACTTATGTAATAAAATAATTAAAATAATATAATAGTAATATACACCGAATTGTAAATGGAATTATTCTAAAGTCGACCTTCATGCATCCCCTGAATTTTGCAGCGTAAATCTTCTTAGAATATTTATGCTAAAAATACCTAGAGAACAGAAATATACCAGTTTTGAAGGCTGTGCACTGTTAAACAATTTAAAAACTGTAAGTCAGAGATGTTATTAAACTCTTCTGACATGTTCAGTAAAATCTTAATCTTGTGCTTCTTTTGTGGCTTGGAGTCGTGTCGCATCCTTTTTGTCCTCTGCCAACATGTCCGTATCATCCCAACCCCAAATAGGAAGATCATTCGCACCATGGTCAATTGAATTAACATAATCAATCATTTTTTGTTGCAAGTCTTCTTGACTGTATTCATGTGTTCCGTCCCCTGTTCTTAATACTCGTTTCTTGATCATTTCATCTGAAACAGTTTTCAGGTCGTAAGCCAAACCTAATTTAGCAAAAAAGTCGATAAATCCTGTCGTAAAATTTGTTCCGTAATATCCAAGTTCAGCCGTTTTATAATCCCATGGAAAAACATGGTGATAATTGTGCCAGCCTTCACCGAAAGCAGCAAAAGCCACGAAGCCATTATCAGTTGGTGAGATAGATCTATAAATTGAGAAAAAATTTGAAATGCATAATAAAATTAAAACTAATTGTCTGTTTTATTTTATTTGGAAATTTTCTCAAAGTGAGTATTTGTAACAAAGAATGTCCTATCCCAAAGAAGTTTTAGTATGTGTGTTATTTATTTTTAAGATTTTAGTATTTTATTTTACTAAAAAAATAGTTAACAAAAATCATAAATATTTAACATGAACAGAAATCAAAAATAAACTGAAGAAAATTTTTAAACAATTTAGACATTCTTTGGACTGAGATATTATTTGGTAGAAACTACAAATAAATCGTTTCTTGAAAGCTAAAAGTCACTCTATTGGTGAATTATTTGATATTTTATTAAATTGCAGGGCTTATACCTTCTAGGGGTTCCTTTGGATTGGAATATCTTTCCCCATATCCTACTAATTTAACTCTTTTCTTAAACTTTCTCCAAATTAAACATAAAAATAGGCTCTTGTGCTCATCCATAAGAAGAATAATAATTACTCTGTTTTTTTACACTTTCAAAATATGTATCATTTACCTAATTACTTCTTCAATAATTTTCAATGTCTGATTAAACGTAAAAATATTATAAAAGATTGCTTTAATCTTGGCCCAGGGTCTTATTAAAGACTTTCTTCAGGCGTCCTCTGCAGATCTAGTTTATACCAGAATTTTTGTTTTATTTCAAATTTGAATAATAAATAGTAGTATTTTTGCTAAAATTAGAATCGGTCTCTGAGGCCTTGGATTCGAGCTTTAGAAGATTCTGGCGTCAGATGGTAAAAAGCCTTATCTGCATTCCAATTTTTACGATTTTTAAACTGTGGCTTAGAGTTTCTATGAGTAAATATAGATCTACAAAAACTTTAATATTTTTCTAAATTTTTTTGTTTATTTTGGAACAATAGTTAATTCACCATTTAAGAATCGGCTTGAAATTTTTTAACAGCACAGCCTTTTAAGTAAAAGTCACTCAAAAAGCAGAGAAGGCCTTTTATCATCTGACGCCAGAATTACTCTAGGACTGTCTTTTGATTCCATAATGTAAGGCCAAAACTCAAAAGATCAAAAAATAAGGCCGATATTTCATAAGGCTGCGATGCAGAATAAAGCCAAAAAAAAAAATTACGTAAGTTGTACTAGGCCAAAAATAAGAAAGTGGACCTTTGTTAGGGCTTTTGAATTAGACANGCAGAATAAAGCCAAAAAAATAATTACGTAAGTTGTACTAGACCAAAATAAGAAAGTGGACCTTTGCTAGGGCTTTTGAATTAGACGNAGCCTTTTAAATTTTGGCAAATTTTTCATTCAGTCTTTCAAGTTTTTAACCTTATTTCTTTACTGCCTAATGCCCTAATGGTATGATGCAGTCCATTTTACTTTTTAAAAATATGTAACATAATTTGTTTTGATAGTTCTCAATATCGAATTGACCGTAAAAATGGTAATCTTGGTTCCTGGGTCTTAAGAACTTGTGGTTTACTCTAAGAATCCAGTTCATAACAACTTTACTTGTTGCTTATTTAAATAAAAAGCTATACAGTATCCTCTAAAAAGTGACTTTGAGAATGTAGCGTCACGAGAATTATATATCTGGACCGATCAAAAAGCCGTCCGTTTTTTCCGAGAATTTGTTTTTACGAAACGGGACGNCAATATTCTTCAAACTTGGCCAGTGAATAGATAACTGTAGTAAAACTAAATTCCAAATTCAAATATAAGCTATGAGGATCCAATAGTGGCGACAGACTTTCACTTTTATTTTTTTCCTTTAAACCGCTATCCTGACCAATAGCCAAATGTAATGAGCGTGGACAAATTTGATTTTTTTTGAATTTTTTGCTCTAAAAGTGAAAGTAAGCCGCCAAGACCTTGAAAAATATCGGGAATTTTTAAAAGAAAATCTTTTTTTCCTCGAAAAATTAATTTTTTATTGAAAAAAACATTTTATTCAATATTATATTGCTGNTAAAAACAGATACCAGATTTTTTTTTATGTTGTGTCACAAACTAAGAAAAACTGACCAAACTGAACTGCACTGGAAAAAATGCATTAATATTTTAAATTAAACTAAAAAAAGGCCAATTTAAATCAATTCTGTCCACTGTTTAAGATACTTTTATTATTGGTTGCGTGGCGGTGGCGAAAAGCTTAAAATTTATTCTTAGATTTGCCTTTAGTTTTATTCAACAAATTCTAAATTTAAATTAAAAAATATATTTTTGTATCGATTAAAATCGGACATTGAGGCCCAAATGTTTTAAAGAATTACTCTGGCAAAGTGTGTTTTACACCTTAAAAATATCAGTTAGGTAAAGCTACCAGAAATGTCCAGTAAATATTGAAAAATGTCAGAGTAAAGCTACATTGACAGTTGCTCTCAAATTGTAAATTTTGGGATAACATAGTAGGCCTAAACACATTTTAGCCATCGCTATTGAATGATAATCTGACTTTGTCCACTTGAATACGCTATACGCTATTTGTTCCACTTTTGGAAGAAAAACGGCTTCAAATAATAACGGCTAACTTAATTTGAATAATTTATTTTCGTGCTTTAAACAATGCATTAATATCGATTTAAACAAGCAATAATAGATGCAATAAAAATAATTATTTGCATAATATTAGCCGTCATGACGGCATTAATTGAAGCCGCTTTTTTTCCAAATGTGAACAAATTGTGTATTTTCTGCCAAATAATACAATTTGAGAGCAGCTTTCAATGTAGCTTTGCTAATAAATTCCTCGATTTTGCCCACTTTCGATTTATCCACAATCGGGAATAGACAAAATTGTTAATTTTTTTCTTGCACTTATTGTTTCTTAATGAAAATAATTATTGACCATAATTTGAGCCAGGACCATAATTATTAAATATTTTAATGGAAAACTATGATCTAACTCTAAGATTGTTTTGTTTTTCATGTGACAAACTCGATTTTNACTATGATCTAACTCTAAGATTGTTTTGTTTTCCATGTGACAAACTCGATTTTATCCTCTGAAAAAAATATATAAGTGAAAAAAATAGAGGAATTACTGTATAGTCTGTTAAAGCTGGACAAATTCCAATTTTTTGTGGGCATTACTGTACAATCAATGGACATAAACAACAACCATATATGAACTCAAATTTCGTTAAATGCCAATGTAGCTTTACCTAACTGAAAATATTCTTTATCACCTAAGAGAAATGGCCTACGGAAATAGAAAATATTTTAGACCTTTANGAAGAGAAATGGCCTACGGGAATAGAAAATATTTTAGGCCTTTGAAATATCTAGCATTTGATTTAATAATTTTAAATATCCGATTGACCGTTGAAGATCTGTTGCGTTTTTATCAATTTCAGAGAGAGTCTTAGGAGAAATATTTAAGTGTCTCTTCTCCGGATCATAGTAAAAAAAACAGATAAATAAAAACAAAAATTAGTTGTGAAAAAATAAAATAGTATCCCGAAGCCTAAAGTTTTACCATTAAAAAAAATATTTTTGATCGTAAATTTTACCCATATAAGGATAACCCTCGGAGAGATGTCTAATATGGATCTTTTTGTCAATTATACCCAATAATTATTTATTACCTATCATAAGGCTTCATTCCCCAGATATGTGCTGCACTGTTGACCAACCACGTAGCATTTAATGACCAGACGTATCTAAAGATGGCGACAACGTACCAAGCATTTGTCAAAGACTCATTGAAGAAATGACATGCCAGCCATGTTGGAAATACGAAGCTTACAAGAGGCATTAACCACAAGTAATATCTAAAAAAATTAATTATTTGTCAATTTACCATTATTTTAAACAGTTATGTATACCTTTTTTGAAACATGACAATTTCATCAGCATCCATGTCAGTCATGTCAACCGCAGCTCCCCTTACTTTTACGTCAGGGTGTTTTTTGCACATTAACCACCCAATATGCGAGAAAAAGAAACCTCTTTTAGCATTATGTGGATCTGCATTTGAATCTGTGAATTTGTGATGTACCCTGTGGTCTCTAACCCACTCGTAGATGCTATTTTGAAATGCCATCGTCTGGGCTAACATTAGAAATAGTCGTAATGGCCATTTAGCTTTATACGCCTTATGAGCCCATAGCCTATGGGTACCTGCTGTTACTCCAAAAGCTCCATAAAACCCCAAGGAGAAAGCTGAAAATAAAAATTAAATGAATACAATTATTTGTATTTACTTATTGTATCGTTTTTATTATTTGTTGATAATGAACTTCATCAAACTTAAAAGCATACAACAATCGATAATGAATACTTTGACCTACGATCTTCAAGGTCAAATGATTATGATGTTGAGTTCGTGATTAAGCTTCTGTTTAGATAATATATAATTTATAAATAATCTCACATTTTGATTTTGCATATTCCCTTGAGGGTTTAGTAATTGGGACACACTTTCATTGAACAAAATTCCCGTTTTTGTATTACCTTTTAATATTTTACAAATACAGATAGACTGCTGAACAGGTTTAAATTTTGATTAAAAGTTTATCCTTGAAAAAAACATAGCCTGAGCCTGGGAGAAATTAATTGTTGATATGATTTTAGTTCTAATATCTATACACTAAAGCTTTAAGTAAACTTTGAAATTAAATTATTAATACCTATACCTATACAGTAACTGTATCCTATTTCTGACATTTCCTATAATTTTTCAAATTTTTTTCAATTTAATCAAGATAGATTACAATGCAATGTATAGAATCATACAAAATTAGTGCCAAAACATATTAGTTATGAAGTTTAAATTTCAATTTTTTGCATAATTTGGCATTTTCAAACATTCCAGCACTATCTGCAGAGTCCTAATGGGCCCAATAAGAAACCTTCGTGCGAAAGGTGCAGTGGAATTTTATATTATTACTACCTTACTCAGCTTTAATATCCTAAACATGAAAATTATGCATTAAGTCGTTGACCATGCTTCACATTATGTTACTTAATGTATTTGATTGAAAATACAGACAATTGGACAATCATACCCTAAAATAGAGCCCATTCAGTGTGATCGATGATTGGAACAAAATTCCTGCTTCATATTTTATGTTATTTAGATAATCTTTTTATTTAATTTTTATACTAGTATTAAAGGTTTTTCCTCAAGCAACAATAATATTTTGAAAGTTTTGAGTAAATTTTCTATTTTCTATTTTTAATCCGATTTTAATGTTGAAATTTTCCTTAACTGTCCGAAATATAGTACTTGTATGGTATGTTTTTTTTAGTTTCGTAAATATTTAATACTCACTTTTTTTATTTGGTAAATTAATAAATTAAAAATCAGATATAAATAACCACGATTGTTTATAGGTAATAGCCCAATTAATATTTTCCAACCACAATGAATTGCATAAACATCTACATGACAATTGTGTTATTAGACATCAGGCTATTAGGAACTAAAGTCAAGAGAGGATGACCTTGAAGACAAACATTGTTTATGATCGTCCATAAATAAATTATATTTCAATAATAATAATGATGATGATTTTAGAGGCAATCAAAAATATTTACGTGCAAAAATATGACTTATTGCTAACATTTACTAATCATATCACGTAAAGTTTTAGCTTTTAGCTTCACAAAATAAATTATTATCAATTACTAATATTGAAGATGAAGACGAAGTAGCAAAAATTTAATAAATGTCTCCATAATTACATTTAAAATATTATTACGTAAACGGTATAATATTTTATAATATGTCGGACAGTTAAACAAAATTATGTATGTACCACATAAAGATACTCATTATTACTTTTTCCCAATCAAATAGTTCCTCTTTCTAAATATAAACTGTCTTATAAATGGTACAATAAAAACTGTAAGAAAAGTTGTATATATTATTTTTAGTACAGTCATAAATTAGAAAAATGTCTGTCTTATATCGCCAACCAAAAACAATAAATGGTGCTAATAATTTGTTGTATTAGTTAGAAGTCATCGTTTAATCGAAGGTGATATTACTTTAATTGAGTCAATTAATTCATAAGCTTGACATGAATTTGAAGAAAATTCAGTATACCTACATTAAAAACAAAATTTAAATCCAAGAATGAATAATGGATTTTAACCAAGTTTTCACAACTTTTTAAATGAATAATTGAATAATTTATTGTTTTGTTAATAGTTTAATCGACTTAAATATATCTTTTCGCTAATTTTTGTGTAAAACTCATTATTATCTAGATCTAGTATCTAGATTCTAGATTATTCTTATAAAAATAAAAAATTGTTTCAAAGAAAAGTGTTTTACCATTCAATGGTCTTCTTCGGCGTCACCTTATATGAACAACATGGGCTGGACACATGTTTAGAATGAATGAGCAGCATACGACTAAGCTTGTTTAGTTAGAAATTTTATAAGATAATGCAATTCGGAATGCCCTAAAACCAGAAGTGAGAAGGAATAAGGAATAAAGCTTACCTCAAGATCGACGAACTGAAATATTTTTTTGACCTTGCCAAGACCACTAAATTGTGGTAGGAACGAAGATGTATACACCACGTATGTATTTCTTATTTCATATGGACACGATTCCATGGAGACCTTATTGGAACCATAATTGATAAAAATGCTTCAGCTTTAAAAAAACATATGTTTTACGGATAGAACCGTTATTGTGTTTTTCTTTCAAGAAGGAAAATATTCTGTATCTATTGAAACTTTGCTTGCGCACCTATTTTAGAAACGAGCGAATGAAATTTTCCATAGTTCGAAGGACTAAATTTGGTGAACAAGCAGACAGATTTTAAACAGAGGAGAAAACACTTTTAAGCTGTAATTATATTCGAGTTCAATCAACACTATTTCCCCTTGGCATTTTATAGAAATCAGCGCCAACATTGGAAGCTATTTGAACGTTAAAGTTGAT